>JAMYWO010000309.1:0-43474 GCA_024220525.1 Cochliopodium minus | reverse complement strand
TAAAAAAAAGTTTCTATTTGTGCATTGTATTGGATATTGTACACTGTCAACGCTATTTACTTTGCAATTTATGACACGAATGTCCGAATCTTAAAAACAGTGATATTGATGAGTATTTTGTCTTTTGGACTATCAGGAGTGTATTTTCTTTTTGTTGCAACTTTGATAATCAAAAGACTAAGAACCTACAATAGTTCCATGATGAAAAGAATAATTCCGTTGGTATCTGTGATGATGTTAGGAATTATTCTCATTTTAATTCCTACCATCATACAAATCAATGAAATATATAGCGGAGGGTTTAATATCAGACCTTTATTTTGTACATATACTCTTTACTTTCTTTTCAGTGTTTTCATTTTGACCCCTCAACTGCTATATTTCAGAGAGCCAAAAAGTCCTTCGAAAGTTACTAATGACAACAGTAATAAGTTACATTCAGCAAATAAATTGACAGAGTTCAATTAATGTCTTTCTAATTAAATTAAAATTGTATTTTTAAAAAAGAAATTTCGGATTATATAAAATTTTATAATTATAAAAAAAAAATGGATGAAAAAGATATTAATAATTCGGTTGTTCGATGGTGTTCATGGTGTTGGAAAAAATGGTAAATTATAATACTATATTTTGGGCTATATTTATTAATATTTGCAATTTATTTTCTGTAAAGCAATCAAAGACAAATAAATCAATCTTTTTTACAAAGAAATACATATGAATGTGCAAATTGTGAAAAAGGTGAAAATATAATTTGATCTCTTGAAAGCTTTATTTAACAAATAGATTTTCAAATGCTTCAAAATAGAAACCACAAAATGCTTGGCATGCTCATTATGTAAGTATAGATTCAAATTTAAAAGATACGCGTGGTATATAAATTCATTGAGAAACCATATTCATTGAATACAATTATAATTTCATTGAAATGAAGAATGATGGATGATTGGAGATATAATATTGAAATATATCTTAATAAAAAACAATACATTAAAAAAATTTTCAATCTCAATTCTGTAAACAATGAAAATTTGTAGTATTAATCAACATAATACATATCATGTTATAATTTGGATACGATTGATCAATAATATAGTATCTTATGTTGAGATATAAAAATTGATCCAAAATAAATAGATTCAGATTGATTCTACCCCTTTTGAATTGAAATTTTATTTTTAATAAAAAAAAATCAAGCAATGACAAGATCGTACGGAAAAGCATCAGACGCACTCTGCTTCAAATGCAATGGATGTTTCGCCCAATCAGAAAGAAACTTGGAAAATCTTAACAAGATAGGAAATTGTTCATGGTGCTTCCAAGAATGCAAACACACCTATTACATCAAAGGAGCAATAGGGATGAGGGATGTCTACAAATGCGGATCTTGTTTTGCTAGATCTGTTCCCTGCAGATTATGTAAACATTTCGCAAAGGGAAACCTCAATATAGATGATGAGCTTTGTATTGTTTGTGACAAAACTTTTTCTTCATGGGAAAATGCACAAAAGAATGAATTACCAAAAGTAGTAGGTCAAAAAAAAAATTTTTTTTAAAAAAAATTTTATTAATTTAAATTTATAAAGAATTTTTTAAATTTTATTTATTTTTATAAATTTTTTTAAAAAGGAATTTTAGTCTTATTAATTTTTAATATCGTATCAATCCGCTTATTTTTCTTCTTTAGGGTTTTGTAGTTGGTGCGTTACAAAGTCATTTCATGTTTTAGAACTAAAGGTTTTTTAAAGAAAAATGTTTACAAAATTTAAAAAATAGAAAATTTAAAAAATAAATTTGAAAAAAAAGGGTTTTGTTGGTAATTTAATTTTTTTAAGAAAAAAATTTATTTAACAAAAATTTATAATTTAATTAAATTTTATTAATTAAAAGACAAAGACACTTATAAGTGCAGCAACTGCGAATCCAAAACATCAAAGTGCAAATGTGAAGTAGGAATGACATGCAAAAGCATATTATTCACTTCAAAGCAATGTATCGTGTGCAACCAAATAAACAACAGATTTTCGCTCAAAACAGTGAAAAACAGGCCAACAAAAATTGAATTGGAAGATGAATGGATCAACTTGGAAATCAAAAAAAAAGAAAGTTTTTCTTACGAAAAATACAACGAAACTTTCCTCGTTGATCTTCAGCGCGACTCTCTTTACAGGAAGAACGCTTTTGAGCAGGGTTGTCTCTTTCCTTTCCTTGTGCTTGTTTCCATGCATCCTTCTTCTCGTCTCAAAATTGCCAATTTGTTGGAAATACTCTTACCTATGGATGGTTTAAAAAAAAATTTTAAAAAATTTTAAAACTTTTTTTTTATTTATTTAATTTTTTATATTTTAAAAGTTTTTTTTAATTTAAATACTTTTTTTTAGTAAATATTTGACATATTTAAAAGTTTTTTTTTAATTAAATATTTTTAATTCTTTAAATATTTATTTAAGCTTTTTTATTTATTTTAAAAGTTTTTTTGACATATTTAAACAATTTTTTTTATTTTTATTATTTATAATTTTTTATTTTATAATATGAAATTTTATTAACTATTTTTTTCAACAATTTATTAGTTAAATTTTTTTAAAAGTGATTTTCGGGGATTCTCATGAAGAAAGTTGGCTGATAATCAATAAACATGGGATAGGAATTCAAGCCAGAGCAAATGGTAAAAAACAATTTTTTTTTTTTATAAAAAATTAACAAATCAAAAGCATCGTATGAAACTGTAAGAAAAAATTTTAATGTTTTTTTTCCAAAAAAAATTAATCTGTTTAAAGATAAATCCTCTTTCAAAAAATTGTAATTGGTAATTTTATTTTATCATTTTTAATATTTAATTTTTAACTTTTAATTTCACTTTTTTTTTATTATTTTTATTTTTTATTTCATTTTTTATTTTTTTATAATTCGTTTTTTTTTTTTCTTCTTTTAGGGTGGAGATAGTACAAAGAGTAACTACCGAAATATTTTCAAAATCAAAAATAGAGAAAATGAAATACAAGGATAGTCTTCTAGAATCCCAGAAAAAGAAAAGCGACATCCTCCATATTCTTTACGAAGAGTTTTTAGAAAATATGTGCCAATTACAACAAAAGCAGGAAAGAATCGACGAGAAAAGGAAACAGACAGCTCCCTCTGAGAAATCTAATATTGAAAATTTAAATAATAAAAAAGAAAATAATGAGTTGGGTTTAAATGATAAAAACAAAAATAATAATGAGGATGTTAACAATTTAAATGATAATAATTTAAATGATAATAATAATAATAATTTTAATATTAAAAAAGATAATCTGATTAATTTCGGAAATGAGCAAAATGAAGATAAAGGAAAGATTGATTTAATTTCTTTTTCTACAAACGATCTCTTGTCTTTCGACGATCCAATCAAAAAATCAAATAATGATAACAACTCTAATCAACTTGTTGCTTTTGAATCTGAAAACAAAGATCTTTTGTCTTTTGATGTCAACGATCCTGTCACAAAAAATAAAAAAGAACAAAAAGAACCAACAAAGTCAAAAGAAGAATTAAAAAAGTCAAAAGAAGAACCTCTTCTCATTTCTTTTGACGATTTACAACTCTCTGAAATTTTTAACGACAACAACGCTGTTCTCAACAATGAAGAAGAAGTTAAACAATGCAAAAAAGAGGACGTTCTTCGTGCAATTCAAAAGCACTCTTCCATTTCTTCTCCTTCTTTTCTTGAGTACGCTTACAACGTTGCAAGTCATCAATTCGTTCCAAACTCCAAATTGGTAGATTTCGAAACAAAAGAGTTTTCGTTGGTAGGAACATACAGGTTGTATGGTAACATTTTGTTTTTGTTTTAATTTTTATTTTTGTTTTTATTTTAATTTTTGTTTTTATTTTTATTTTTATTTTTATTTTTATTTTTATTTTTATTTTTATTTTTATTTTTATTTTTATTTTTATTTTTTATTTTTTATTATTTATTTTTTTATTTTTTTATTTTTTTACTTATTTTTTATTTTTTTCATCAGGAAAATTGGTAATGAACAATGAAACATATGATGGGTATTTTAAGAACGGAATCAAAGAAGGCAAACAAAAAAATTGATCTTATTAATTATTATATTTATTTATCATTGTTTATTTATTTTGTATTATTTTTTTTATGTTCTTTAGGAGAAGGAAAAATGATTTATTTAGATAATTCTGTGTACACAGGCCAGTTTAAAGCGGACAAAAGGGATGGAATGGGAGAAATAGTTTACGTAGATGGTGGGGTGTACAAAGGCAACTTCAAAAGTGGCGTGAAACAAGGCCAAGGTGTCTTTACTTCAACTTCATCTCAAATCACAAGAGTAGAAGGTAAGAAATTTTGATTTTTTGATTTTTTAATTTTTTTGATTTTATTTTTGATTTTTTTTGATTTTTTGGTTTTTTTTTCATTTTTAAAAATGAAGGTTTTTGGGAAAACGACAAGTACCATGGGAAGAACACAACTATTTATTTTGCTAACAATGACAAGTATGAAGGTGAAGTTTCTGAGGGTTACATCCATGGTAAAAAAAATTTTGTTGAAAAAAAAAAATTTAAAAATTAAATTAAAATTGAAAATGTTATTAAAACATTCAAAAGAAAAAAGTTTAAAAAGTTCAAAAGAGGTCATAAAAAATTAAAAATTCTTTTTTTAGGTGTTGGAAAATTTACAACAGCAAATGGGACTATTTTTGGTATTTAGATCCTTTTTTTTTCCATTTTTTTATTTTAAAATTTCTTTCATTTCAAAAGAAACTAAATGGGAATATGGAAGGAAAATTTCTGCTTTGCAGGTAAAATCAGTAAGAGGCACCAAGATTGTGGGTCAACTCCAAGGTGCAGGTGACAACTACCTCAAGCAAGACGCGATCATTTACAACAAGATCCTATATCCCCTCCCGCCTGAGCTACCAAACATTTCTTTGCATTTAAATTGAAAAATAAATTCAAGAATTTTTAAAATTTCATTTATGATTTAATTTGATTATTATTATTTTTTACTATTCAATGAACAAGATTCTCTGATATCAGATATTCTTTTAATCCCCTCAGCTAATTATTTAAAAAAAAAAAATGAAGATATTTTTTTATTTAATAATCTGTTTATATTTCTTTTTCCTTTTTTCATCCATCGTTAGTTCGCAAGAAATACTCACCAAAACATTTAAAATAGGGCCAATAATTGTAAGAAAATATGACAATAAAAAAGAATAGTTTGGAAATTTCCAAATTCTTTTATAATTTGTTGAAAAAATTTTCGCTTAAAAAATATTTCACTTTTTCTTAAATGATAATTTTCAAAAAAAAGGTTCCTCCTCATCAACATGCAGAAACTGTTTTGACAGTACAAAGACCACCTGGAAAAATAGCTATCAAAGGGATCAATTTTGGTTTGAATTATACAGACTCCACAGAAGCAGTGAGCCCACTAGTAGTTTACAACCACCACATCATTTTTGTTTTCTACAAGATCTTTTCTCTTTTGTGTCCTAAAGATTACGAAGTAAAGTTTATTTCTCTTAAACATTCACAAAAATATTAATTTTTTTAAAGATTTTCACAGGAGCAGGAGGTAAAAAATCTCAATATTTAAATTTATTTTACATTTTATTTTTTGAAACAATAGGAGGTAAAAAAATTTCATTAATTCCTCTTTTTTTTTTTTTTTTCAAATTCTATTTTTTTTTTACTATTCTCAGAATTCACTAGAGGAGACTTCCCAGACAACCATTATCTCTTATCTGAGAGTAACTACACTTGGATGGCAAGCTACCACTTAAAGTCTCAATCCGATGTGAGTCAATCCGTTTATTTCACCTACCAAGTTGATTACGTGGAAATTCCAGAAAATGTAACTGCCATTAAAAAGTTTTAATTGAAAAATTTTTTAATTTTTATTAAATAAGGTGAAATTTCCAAATATGATCTTCATCAGGCCTAGTAAGTTTTTCAAAGAATTTTCAAACATCAAAAAAAAAAAACATTCATTTTAGTATGGCTCACCATTGGAAACGGAAAATCATGTAACAGTAACATGTTAATAGTGGGAGACAATAACCCTATTGTACAGGTTAATAGTAGAACTTGGAAAAGTCCTATTGAAGGTGCTTTAGTTGGTTGTGTCGGTCATTTGCACTCCAACTCTCTTGAAATACGTGCTTATATTGACAACGTTCTTTTTTGTAAATCTGTTCCTACTTATGTTGAAGGGAATGGAGGTTTCGTTTTTTATTTTTTCTTTATTATTTTTATTATTTAAAAAATTATTAAGGGTACATTTATTCTATGTCGGAATGTTACAACAAAATGAACTTATCTATCAATTCAACTCTTGAAGTGATTAGTTTGTACAAAAATGATATTAGACAGGTTGACGCAATGGCCATCATGATGTGTACTTTTAAATAGTTTCTTATTTTTTCACTTTTTATATATTGATAGGTTATGCCTCTGTTGATAAATATATCACTCCTGCAACTCCATCCACAATCATTCCAACAGCATCCCCAACAAAGGGGCCAATAAAAAGGTCTGCATTACCCGGTTTCATCGTAAAAATTCTAATTTACTGAACTTTATCTTTTAAATTTTTTATTTTCAAATATTTTTATTCAACTAGGCTTTAATTGTTTTAGCTCTCATCACTGGTGCTGCCCTTGGAGCTTTTACTATGGCTTTTTATAACAAGAGAAGAAACAACAGAGAGCTTGTCAATGACCATCAACTTCACCAACTTCCTCTTGAGGAATATTCTTCGAACGATGAAAGATAATATCAAAAAATTTAAACTTAAATTCCAGCTATCCAAACTAAACTTGTTTTTTTTTACTATTCTTTTGAAGCGATGCTGCTTGAATGAAATTCATTCAAAAAATTTTAAAGAATACAGTAATCAAAATAAAATTTCTCAAAGAGGAATTGAGTTTGATTGCAGTAATAGCTTTTTAATTTATTTTATTTTCCTTTGAGATGAAAATTTAATTTATAAAAAAAAAAAAAGAGAAATTTCTGAATAGACATCAACATTATGGAGAATGATTATCAAGAAAAGGTTGAAGAAATTAAAAAGGGGTTTTTGGAAAAACTCGAATCGGACAAATGGGTTGAAACTTCCAAGAGTGAAAATTGCACCATCTATACCTTGAAAGTAAAAAAAAGAATGCATTCATTCATAAGTTGAATTATTGTCATTAATCCATTTCTTGTATCCTTGATTATGATTAAAAATATTTTTTATAGGATAAATCCTTTCAAGTGAATGCATGGAGATATAAAGCCAGATTCGTTGCCAAAGGGTGAATTCAAAGAAAAAATATCATAAACATTTTTAACATTTTTCAAAAGATTAACAGCACAATATTTTGTTGGTAAGAAATAATTATGCCAATATTTTACTTTTAATTAATTTTTCTTCAATCTTTGAAGATACTTTCCACGATATAGAAGTAAATTTTTTTTTTTTTTTTATTATTTTCATCAAACATTAAACTCCAAAGGGAAAAAAAGAATGGGAACAAGAATCCACCCACGAAGATACAAAGGTCTTTAAAAGAATCACAAAGACAAGAACCATTGATTACAATGTTACTCAACCTGCATTAGGTAAAAAAAAAAAATGAACAATCTCTTCTTAGAAATTTTTTCTCTTCATAAAACTATTTTATTCTTTAAATTAAATTTTTTTTTTTAATTTTGCTAGCTGGTCTTATATCTTCCCGTGATTTTATTTTTTTGAGGGAATATTGGATCGATGAAGATGGTACTGTTACTGTTTGTGGTGGTAAATCTTTTATAAAAACTAAAATTTAATTTTTTTTATTTAACTGAATGTAGGTTCCATTGAACATGATGAGATCAAAGAAAACAAAAGTAAAAAAAAAATTTAGAATTAAAAATAAAAAAAATTTTAGAATTAAAACAGTGATTATTTTAAATTAATTTTAAATAATTCTTCCTTCAAAGAGTACGTTCGTGGATGTGGCTACTCTTCTGGTATGATCGCAAAACAATCTAAAGAAGGAGAGGATACCGTTTATGAAGTCGATTGTGTTTGGCACACTAATCTTAAAGGTTGGTTGATGACTTCTTTGGTATTATTTCTATTGTTTTTTTTTTAATTTTATTTTTCTAAATTTTTTTTTTATTTGATTTTGATCATTTAAAGGTTGATAAAGCAATGCCTGCTGCTATTGAATCCACTGCCAAGGGTTACAAAGAATTTCTCAAAAAAAAATTCAATTAAAGAGTTTTGAAATTAACTTTTTCAAATCCACGAAGAAATTTAAAAAATCAAAATAATCAATAAAAAATAAATTAAAGAAAAGTACTATTTGTTTATGAAAAGGCCTTTTAGTTTATCTTATTTTCTGCCCAAAAAGTCTTCTTTTGTAAGTTTTAATTGAATATTTTCATAAGTTTTTTAGTTAAAGATTTATCAAGGAACATAGATGTTCACTTCTGTCACATAGAAAGTTCATTAAAACTACAATGAGAAACAAAGATTCCAGATATGAAAATGGTTGAAATAAAAAGCCTTTTTTTATGTTAAAAAAAAAAGATTAAATTTCTTCGATTTATTTTTTTAATATTTGAAATTGAATTTTTGAAAATCTTTTGATTTTGGAGACAAAAGTGAAGATATTAGGTATTCAAAAAAAAGAAAAGGAATTTGGAAAAGTAATTATTTAATTTAAAATCTTATTTAAATATATTTAAGGAAGATCTTCACATATTTGGGAGGGACAAGGTTGAGTGATGGAAGAAACTTTGTGATATAAAGTGTTAGTATTAGTTGGGATAATTTCCCTTTGAGAGGTATACAAAACCTTAGTTTTTCTCTTTTTGTTTGGAGTATTAGATTCNAAAATAAAAATAAAAAATAAAAAATAAAAAATAAAAAATAAAAAATAAAAAATAAAAAATAAAAAATAAAAAATAAATAACTTGGATAAAAAAATTAAAAAATTTGAAATTGAATATCAAACAGTCATACTGGTAATGTGAATCATCTTTTGATAAACTCAAATGACGAGAATGAATTATTCAGTGCAAGTAATGACAATACTATCAGAGTGTGGTACTAAAATTTTATTTCATTTTATTTCATTTTTTTAAATATATATTATTTTTAAAAAAAAAGGGATCTTAACACCCAAAAACAAACCAGAATTTTAAAGGGACACAAAGATAAAATATACAGATTGTTGGTCAATCCTAAAAACAATGAATTGATCAGTTGTAGTCATGATAAAACCATAAGATTGTGGTAAACATTTTTTAAAACATTCGAGATGTCTAAAATTTATAACTGTTGTATAATGAATATCTCTATTCATTGTAAAGGAATGTCCAAAAAAAAAAAGAAAGAGCTATTCTCAACAACCCAGATAAGATCATTTTCATTTTGTTTAATCCAAGTAATGAGAATGAAGTCTTGGGTTCTTGTATGGACAACACAATTGTTGTATGGTAAAATTTTTTATTGTAGTTTGTTTTCAGGCCTGTTTGTTTTATTAAAAATAAATTGATGCTAAAATCTGTAATCAGGGATTGTTTGTCACTAAAACAAGTCAAAATTTTGAAGGGGTTTAGTTCTTGTGTCAAATTTTTCTTGTTCAATCCCAAAAACAAAAATCAATTAGTCACATGCAGTTATGACAATACTATTAGATTATGGTCAAAAAATTCAAAATTAAATTTTATAAATTAAATTATTTTCTTCTATCCAAGGGATTTTCAAAATGGGGAATGTTTATCGAACATACGTCTTGGTTATCGGATTATTCAAATCCTCTTTATCAAAGAATCAATCAACCAAATCAGAGTGTATGTTGAATCCAAACAGTTCAGCCTCATCACCATGATTTTTATTTTTGAAGAGGTCGAAAAAAGATTCAAGCTAATTGATGTATCCTCCAACAAGAACGATTTCCTAATTTGTGATGGACTAAAATTGATTGATATCAACGATATTTCACAATCTAATCTCACACTAATTAATCAATTGAATTCGAAATAAATCATTTTAATTTTTAATTTTAATTTTATTTAATATTTGATTGTTTAGTAGTCATTGTCGAATAAAAATCCAAGAAAGATCAAAACGAACAAAATGACAAAGAAGATGCTGTAAACAACTATACAATAAGTATACTTTTTGGGAACTTCAACAGAATATTGTACAGGAGTGGCCAAAGAATTTGAATCTTCAGCAGGTTTGACAAAATTATTTGAAATCTCACTATTATTTTTGTAATCAGTCAATTTGGATTGTCTCTTCAACTTTTTGCTGTACTTGATGTTAATTTGTTTCAACAATTTGTTTTTCCTCTTTATGTTTTCTTCTCTCTCCAACGATAATTTGTTTTGTTGTTCTTCATTTTTTTTATTCAGCATTTGAATCTCGTTGTTTTTGTCCTTAATGATCCCAATTAACTCTTGCTTATCCAAAAATACTTCTTCATTATCATGACCCTTTTCCAAATAGATCTGCAGCTTAAGATTGTTCAAATTTTCCGTCAAATAAGGTTGTTCGTAAAAATACTTGTTGATAAAATTCTTTTGATAGTTTCGTTGGACAAATTTAAGAATTAGATCCTTGCACTGTTGAACTGTAACTCTTTTTTCGATTTGATTTTCTTTCATTTTCGATATCACATCCGAAATTTCGCTTGAAATTTTGGTTTTCAAAGAAATGAGATCCAAAACTTTATCGAAGCATGTTCCTAACGAAAAAACATCACTTTTGAAGCTTTCTTTGTTGGTGTTTTGTTCGGGAGAGGAATAAATAGAGTTCTTTACTTTGGATATTTGTTTGATGCTGTCCATTTTTGTGTGGAACGCTTTTTCGAAATTGATGATCATATAGAAATATTTTCCTTCCTTTTTGTAAAACATCAGATTTTCGAGAGAAAGATTTCTTTAAATGAAAGAAAGATTAAAAAAATTTAGAATGAAATAGAATTTTTGCCTGTGAATGAAATCAGAGACATGTATCTTCTGAAGCTCATTTAATAAAATCAACATCATCCTGACAAACTCTTTCTCTCTCTCTATCGCACACTCCAACTCGCGAAAAACATTTTGGTGCAACATCTTCAAATTGTCTCCCTCAATCCACTCCTGCACCATATATTTTTCTTCTACGTTTTCATAGGAAGTATCGTCAAGCACACAAATTAACCTACGAGTGTTAAGGGTTGGTATTTCTTTTTGGATTCTTTTGAGGTTTTCCATCTTTCTTTTCCACATTAACACTGTTTTTTCCTCGTCGTCTGTTCTTTCTCTTATTGCTACATAAGTCTTTGATTCAAAGTGTAGTGCTTTGAAAATCCTTTCATGATCTTTTTTAAAATAAGATATTTATGAATAATGGATAAAAATTGAAAAAAAAATTTGTTTACCTTTGGTTGCTACAATCTAAATTTCCAAAAGATTTTATGATTAAAATATATTTTGAATTTTTTTTTTTTTGGAACTGACTTTGATGACGGCAAACTGATTTTCTATTACGACTCTGTTTGAACATTTCCCACATTCCTCCACAAATTCATCCAAAGTTACATCAAAACGACAAAACATACACCCTGAAGACTAAAAGATAAAAATAAAAATAGTAAAAAATTATAATAAAAATAAAATAAAAAATAATAATACACTTTTCTCTCCTTTGGTAGGCTCACTCTTAATAATATTTTCCAAAACACTGTTTCTTGGGAATATTTGGACAATGGAATGGCGGGAGACACTGTAATTTTGGATGGTGTGATTGTTGAAATCGTTGATTTTTCTAAAACACTTAACTTTGATCCTCTTCGGAATTTCTTTGTCCATATACTTCTCGACGAAACTTTTAATAGCGTTGTGTATGGGTTGGAAGAAAATATGGCTGTTCTCGTTGGTTTTGATCTTGATTCTCATCATCACGTGGTTTTGGTTATGTACGTTCCACTCCTCCAAAAATTTGAGATCTATGATGGTGGTCTCGAAATTGAGGGTGTTGTCAAAGTAAAAGAGAAATCCTAAATGATAATTGTTTGTAAAATAAAAAGATTATAGAATCCGATTTACTTTTTAATTTTCCCTTTTATAAATGTGTCTTGAATATCACATATTTTGAACACAAACATCGATATATTGGAGTTATAATCTCAAATATACATTGTTATTTTCATTTAGTATATTGAATCGTATTAAAATGCAAATAATTTCTCGTTATGATCAAACATCTTTAAATGATAACAAGAGATATTATATTTAAGAGATTAAAAGATTTTTTTTACCATCATTCCAATAAAATTCGTTTAGCATACGAAAATTGTTTCCTTTTGATATACATGCATCCCTTATTTTTACAAATAACAATTTCCAGGTTGATGAGGGCTTGAAGGGAAGGAAGTAGACCATAGACCACTCGTTGATCTTGATGATGTCTTCTGTCTGTTTCCCATCCTCAAGCTCATTCCCTGCGTTTTGGAAGATCATGTGAAAAGGCTTTGATTTGGGAAACAAAAGGGGTACATAGTGAAAATTTTGGATTGTTTCTTCTACCTCATCATTATCGATGAGGATCAATGTTTTCTTTTGTAGGAAATTTAATACACCTAATTTATTCAGCAGATCAATCAGATAAATCTTCTCTTTTTCGATGCAATCATAGCCCAAGACCTCCTGTATCAACTTATTTTCAAGTTCTTCTTGATCCATGGCCAGGAATAATTGGGATGTTTCTTGAGAGTGTTTGTTGGAAAAGTTTTCTTCTATAACTTCAAGAAAGATCTCTTTACTCTCTTGTCTCGACTTGAACTCTAAAAATTTGAATATCCCAATCAATGTGGTAAAACTTATTTTATCAACATTAGATTTGGCTCTTTCCTCAACATCTTGCCAAATATCCCCAAAATCCAAGTTGTTATCAGCATCTCCCTTTATCCATTTCATTAACTTTCTCATAAACAAAAAGAAACTCTCTTCCGTTTTGGGGAAGGTCTCTTCATCATCTAATTCTTTAAATGTGCTGAAGTATTGAAATAAATCTTCTTCCAACATTTCTTCATTTTCTTCAATGTTTTCATTTCTTAATCTTTCAAAAATTTGCTCCATTATCCTCTGAATTTTCTTTCTTCCAATGTCAATTATTGCTTTAAATGCCTTTTTTAAAAAATATTTTCACAATTAAAATTAGTTTTATATTGTGCTTTACTATTGACAATAAAATCGTATCACTTATGACAAAACCTTTGTTCTCCAAACAATAAATTATACTTCCCAATTTGTCAAGCTCACACAATACTTGGTCAAAATTTTCTGTGCAATCTCTTGCTAATTTTCTTTCCTCTTCATCAGTTTCGTCCAAATTTCTTACACTCGCTCTTTCAATTCTATAATCTCCTGATTCTATCTTTTTCAAGTGATCTAGAATTGATGATATTTCAATGATGTATTTTTTGTTAACAGAAAGTTGTTGGATGAGTTCGTAGACCATGATATGTTTTTTGTTGTATCCAGGATCAATGGAAGTACAAGTAGACAAAAGATCATTGTATATTCTTTCAAAAGTAGGATCGTTTTCTTTATTGGTAATAGGGGAAAATAGAAGACCATCACTCACATACAAATCTTGTGAATTGTATTCTTCATTTTGATTGAATTTTCTCTCATTTTCAAATTTATGAAACTTTATTTTGATTTTGTTTTCTTTTACGATTGTTTCCAAAACTAATAGAGAAAGGAAATGGTGATTAATTGAATTAATTTTTGAATAAAGGTATAAATTACTGTTTTGTATTTTTTGGATCCTATCATTAATTCTGTTTTTGCTTCCTTCAAACTTTTTCTCAAGTATATCTAATTTATTGGCTATCAACATCAATCTGATTAAAAAAAATTTAAAAAATTAGTAAAATCAAAAAGGAATTGACACACCTAACATCAGATCCGATCTGTATTTGAAGAAAATTGAGCCAGTACATTATCTTATTTCCAGATATGATAACATCAAGTTCCAACGAGCAATCAAACATCAAAACAAAGAAAAATCCTTTTTGAATTATAAAAGGATAGGAGATGTGGTAGTCTCCATTTGATGATAAGTCCCATAAACTAAAGTTGTTGTCGTTTTCATTCCAGCGCGAGATATCCACAACATCTGAACAATGTTTTATTTTATAATCATCAAACTTGTTTTTGTTTTTGTTTGAGAAAGAAAGAATGTTCTCAATCAAACTAGTTTTCCCAACTTTCTCATTTCCTTTAAATGATTTAATAACAAAAAAAAAAAGTTTATTAAAAAAAAAATAACCCAAAACAACAATCCTCAGTCCTTCAAAAATTCTTTCTCTTCTTGTTTCAATTCCATTTTCGTAATGTACATAAAATTCTTTTCCATGTTCAATGACTATTGATTTCCCGTTCCTGATCCCTTTTTCAAACCTTCCTTTGTATGAGAAGTTCATTTCTTTATTTTCCAAATTGACCAATCCATCTGGTTCGCCACCAACCAATTTCCCTTCGAAATCCCAATTGATAATTCCATTTTCAAGATACAAACACTTACCAACTCCTTGGTATTCTCTTCCCTAAAATTATGATATTTATAATTAGGAACTAAAATAATTTGAAATTACATTTTTCCATTCTCCATCCCATAAAATTTTCTTATTTTGATCATACTTTGTTCCCTTTCCTTCAAAAAGCCTTCGATCCTTGAACTTACCTGGAAAAAAATTAATAAATATACTTTATTTTTGATAAAGGAAATTACAATTGTTCATTGAATAAGAAAATCCATTTTCATCAACATACTCACAACTTTCTGTGTTGCAAGGAATTTTGGCACTAAAATAAATCGAAATTTTAGGAAAGATCTTCTTCACCCCGTTCTCTGCAGTAATGCTGTTTTTTTCCAGAATTTCTTTGATTGAAAAAGTGTCATCGATCACTTCTAGATCTTGTTTATTTATTGTAAAATCTACTATCTTCATCTTCTCAACTTGAAAGCTGTTGTAATATGACAGATTTTTGACGAAAATATCTTTGAAAATGTCCTCCAATTTACTGTCACAGTATAAATAATGTTTGGATATTTCAAATTTGGTTATCTCATGTCCTTCTTTAAGCTAAAAAAAAATAATTAAAAAGAAAAGTAAATATTAATACATTATTTACCTCAAAATGAGAGTCATACAACAAGAAAATAGAAGAGGAAAATCCCGTTATATCTTGCAAAACTTCAAGAGCATGCTTATCAAGTTCGTTTTTAATATTCAAATCAGAGTTATTGTCAACGAGGCAAGCAATCACATTATTGTTAACATTACCACACGCATAGTGGAGAGGAGTATTAGAATATTTGTCCATGATGTTGACATTGGCTTTATTTTCAATCATCAACTCAACAATTTCTTTGCTAATATTTTTATTTTGAGAAGCCAAGTGAAGAGGAGTCATCAATAGTTCGTTTTTCGTGTTGATGTCCAATTTGTTTTGAATGAAAAAGTCTATTTTTTCGAGGGAAATGTTCCTATTCTTACATTCCAGATGAATTAAAGAGTCATGATACTTGTCCTTCAAGTTGACACCCGCCTTATTTTCTATGAGATACTCTATGATATCAAAAGTAAAATAATTGTTGAGATAAGAGTAAAGGAGAGGTGTAATTTCGTTTTCGTTCTTGAGATTCATATCCACTTTATTTTCTACTAAATGTTCAATCATTTCAATAGTACCATTTTCATTTTGACAGAAGTAGTGAAAAGGAGAGTTGAGGCTTTTGTCAAGAGTGTTTAATTCTGCTTTATTTTCAACCATAAATTCGATTATTTCAATTGTAATATTTTTATTTTGAGAAGCCAAGTGAAGAGGAGTCATCAATAGTTCGTTTTTTGTGTTGATGTCCAATTTTTTTTCAATGAGAGCATCTAAAATAGGAATGTAGATTGTTTCGTTCTGAAATGCATAGTGAAAAGCAGTATTTAAGTACCTATCTTTCATATTTATGTCTACTTTGTTCTCAAAAAAATATTCTACAATTTCAATTGTTACATTTTTGTTTTTGCATAACAAGTGAAAAGGAGTTTCGTCAAATTTTCCCTTTGTGTTTATATTCACTTTATTTTCGACGAAAAACTTGATGAGATTAAGGTTGATCATCTCATTTTCACAAAGAATATGAAATGGTGTGTTTTTGTTCTTGTTTTGGATATTCAAATTGCTTTGATCAGTTATCAAATACTCAATCATTTGGCTGGAAATATTTCTATTCGTACAAATGTAATGAAGAGGTAAACAAAGATATTTATCAAATACACTTGTGTCTGATTTATTTTCGATCATAAACTCGATTACATCGTAAGAAATATGGTTGTTTTGACAAAGAAGGTGAAGAGCTGTAAGCATCGAGGAATTCTTGATATTCAAATCCAAATTTTTTTCGACTAAATACTCAATTATCTCTATATGATTTAATAGATTTTTGTTCTGGCAAATGTAGTGGAAAGGAGAATTATTTTCATTGTCAAGCGCATTCAAGTCTGCTCTTTTTTCAATCAAAAAATTGAGTAATTCAGATGTAATGTGTTTGTTTTTGAGTGAAGATGAAAATATAGAAACACCCTGATTATTTTTTAGATTTATATCACATTTCATTTCGGAGAAATATTCTAAAATTTCAAGGGTGACATTTTTATTTTGAATTAAGTAATGGAGAGGTGTGTTATTATTGTTATTAAATGAATTTATGTCCGCCTTGTTTTGGACGAAAAAATCAATGATCTGAATATCAGGAATTTCCTTTCTCTTGCATAATTTATGAAGGATGTTTTCACCATTTATGTTTCTGCGGAATACATCACTTTTCGCAGATATTAAGTACTTTATATTTTCAATGTTGAGGTGTTTACGTTCAAAGTAAACCAAAAGAGCTGTGTTTCCAAATTGATCGACTGTGTTGACGTCAATGTTGTTCAATAAAAATTTTATTACTTCAACATTAAAATGTTTGTTAGAAACAGCCAAATGGAGGAGGTTGCATTGGTTTGTATCGAATTTGGTACCTTCGAATAACAATTCAATAATTTCCAAAGAAATGTTACTATTTTTAAGAGATATTTGAAGAGGTAGATCTGATGTTTTATTCTTAATATTTAAATCAGTATTAGAATCAACCAACAATCTTACAATGTCATAAGATATATTTCCAAGAGAACAAGCAATATGGAGAGGAGTGTTTTTGTTTTTGTCCTTCAAATTAACATCACATTTATTATCAACAAGAAATCTGACATATTCAAAGTTTAAGTTACTTTTTAAGGTCAAATTGAGAAATGGAGAATCACCAAATTTATAATAATCGTTTCTCCCATAAAAAAAAGTTTCGATCATTTGTTTGTAATAACTTTTTTTAACGAACATGAGATGTAGGGGATTCACCATAAAATTTTGATCAACCAACATCGAAATATCACCATTTTTGAGGAATTTTTTGTTATTATCAATATCAATAAAACCTAATTCTTTCAATAGTTTCAAATGGTCTTTCTCTTCTAACAAAAGAAGTATAAATAAATAAAAACCTAAATCATATTTATTAATTACCTTGTTCAAAATTTTCTTTGAAAAAGATGTTGATTTTGGAATTCGTTGAAAATGAAGCATACAATTCAGACCCGCCAAAGTGCACCTCAACTTCCATTTCAGTTTCATTCCCAAAGTTGATGGGAAGGTGAAATTCTTGAAATTCGAGAAATCTCCTGCTCTCCTTTACTTTGTGAAGATAGAGTGCCTCAATATTTTCATCATCTTTGTTTAAATCAAAAGAGTGTTTGAAATGTGGCTCGTAGTTTCCTTTCTCGAAATAACTGAAAGGAGAATGGCAATTATCAATCAAAATAGGCCTCGTTGAAAATATGTAGTTTTCCAAATATCTAGTAATCTCGTATTCTTCATTTTTAAAGTTGATGGTTTCAAAAGAATAAGAAGCACCAGATACGATTGCGCTTTCGGACTCAAATAATCTTATAATCTTTCTTGTTTTGTTGTTATACTCTTTTCTTTCAAATCTGTCTTGCAAGGAATAAAACAAAAGATCTGAATTGATGAACCCACCAACACAAATCACCTCCTTTATATTGTTGTTCCCTTTCAAAATTGTTTTAATAAAAGAAACGGTCTTTTTCAACGGTTTTTCGAAAAAAGAGATCATCCTTTCCTTTGTCACTACAACTTTATTCCTTACAAACATACTTTCGTACTCCCCTTTGAAAACAAGCACTTTTTGCAACGAGAGGGGAATCTTTACATAATATCTTGGTGTCTCTTCACTATAAGAATGTTTAACTTCTTTCCAGTTATTAACAAATTGGATGAAATGACTATCATTTTTGTATTCCCGATAAAAGTCTTCATATTTTTCGTTCCCTTCTATCAAAGAATGAAACCACTTCAAAAATTTAGTGTCGACCTTTTGTCCTCCACAACAATCCCCCAAAGAAGGACCTAACTGGACCAATTTCATGAGAAATGAATCAAAACTATAATAAGATGCTTCCACAAATCCGGCCCCAGCAATCAAAAGAATAAATGGAGAATCTTCCGTTATCATGCCTTGGCAAAATTTGGAATTTACTATATAATTGATGGCCGCTTCTGACTCATTCACCATTTCGAAACGTTTAAAACTGTTATCTTTTGTTTTATATAATCCCGCTTCAAGACAACATTCTCTAAACATCGCTTTGTGTTCAATATCCCATACATCATTCACCTTTGTTTAAACAAATGTATGAAATTTTGGCCACGTTGTATTAAATAATATAATTTTTACAGTTAATATAAATTTTGTATTATCTGTCAATTTGTATTGATATTCTTTCCTAATCATTTTTATTAAATCCTCTTTTATATTTTTGAGATATTCCGTTATCAATTTCTTTCCCGCTTCCTTCTTATTCTTTTTGAATAATTGCAATTTAAAATTGCTATGAATGATCACATCCAATCCCTTTTCATTTGATGAATTCTCCTTTATTAATTCTGTTGCATGATATCCATATGCGATAAGTTTATTATCCTCTTCTTTATTTGAGTAAATAAGTATAGATTCATTATTAGACACCTGATTAATCCCATTCCATCTATTGCAAGTGATTGGATGTTCATTATTCTTCAATCTTAAAGAAAATCTTGTTTTTGTGGTTCCAAAATCAATCGTTATCACTTCAACTTCTAATATATTTTCAAAAGCTCTAATTATTTTAATTAAAGCATTTTTATAAACATACCCATTTTCTCCTTTCAAATATTTTATTATAAAAATAGTATTTGAACGAAATAAATAAAAAAAATGTTTAATTTGAACACCAGATCCAAAAGGATCTCCATGATTTTGATGATATGGCTATTCATCTGGTTTACAATGATGATAATATCAAATATGAAGAAATTTGAATCTCCAGTAAAAGATATCTCAGAGACCAATCAATTTGTCCCCAAAAAAATCTCAAACAGCATCAAAAAACCCATCAATGAAAAGAAAAATAAAGTGATTGAGGAGGATAATGATGGATTACATCATGAGCCAATAGGTGCTCCAAAACTTAAAAAAAAAGATCATGAAAATGATCTCATATCCGTGATGCAGAAAAATAAAGAAATTGAAACAAATGGTAGAATTTAAACTATAAATCTTATTTTAATATAAACATTATACACGTATCATAATAGAATATTTTATAGATGATAACCATAATGGATATCATATTAAAAGTCAAATAATACAAAGACATAATATTTGTATGATTATTTAATTGCCATTCTAAATTTTCAAAAATAATAGATGATACACATCATGATAAAAGAAAAATACAAGAAAAGAATGATATCAAACCAAAAAGAGAAGAAGAAACAAAGAAGAGAGGAAGAGGTAGAACATATGCAAAAGATCAAGAGGAATTGATAGCTAACAAGAAAAAAGAATATGAAGGTAAAAGAATTTTCAAATTAGAAAAATCTTCCTTTCAATATAATGAAAATTTATTATATTCAGTAAAAATGATCGATAAAAGATCAATATTAATCAACAAATACAATCATAATTTACATCTCAATTTATCAGATATCTAAATTAATCAACATTTTCACTCATCATTTTTACAATGATATAGAGATAGTCAAAAACATGGAGAAAAATCCAGTCAAAAAAGATCCAGTGGTGATCGAAAACAAAACCAAGCCATATGATGACAAAGAAGACAAGGAGAAATACAAAAACTATCAAAGCAACAAAGAAAAAGAGATCCTCGAAGACTTCAAAAAGAGCATCCAGATGCAAGAAAGCATAGAAGAAAAGCAAGCCCCACAAAGCGAGGAGCTCAAGCAAAAGAAGAACCCTGCGTTCAAATCGATAAGCGCTGAGACCCGAAAGAAGGCAGAGACATTGAAAGCCAAGGTCAAGGAGATGTTCTACTTTGCTTACAACAGCTACCTCGAGAAGGCTTTCCCTTTGGACGAGCTCAAACCCATCTCTTGTAGTGGTATCTCCAAGTTTGGTGGCGTCTATTTGACTTTGATCGATTGTATGGACACTGTGGCTATCATGGGGAACGTCACTGAGTTCAGGAGAATTGGTAATTTTTATAAAAAAAAAAAAAAATTAAAAACATTTTTTTTTTTACTTTCCAATATTTTTTAAAATATTTTCTTTTATTTTTCTTCATTATTTTTGTATTTTTTTTATTGTTTCATAATTTTTTTTTTCTTTTTCCTTAGTAAATTTGTTGATAAAAGAAGTCAAAAATTTTGACTTTGACAAAGATGTGAGTGTTTTTGAGACCAACATCAGAGTTGTAGGAGGTAAAAAAAAAAAAAAAAAAAAAAAATTATTTTTTTAATTTTTTGAATTTAAAATTTATTAAATAATATAGATTGAAATTTTTTTTTTTTTCTATTTTCACAGGTTTGTTAGCTGGCCACATGCTTGCCAGTGATCCTGAAAAAAATATGGTTCCCGGATACAAAGGAGAACTTCTCGGTCTTGCAATAGACATGGCAGAGAGGTTGTACCTTGCCTTTGATACTCCTACTGGAGTCAACTTTGGTGCCGTAAAAAAAAAAAAAATGATCGTTTTAAAATATATTTTATTTATTTGTATTTCAAAATTATATTTAATTAAATTTTTATTTTTTATTTTTTTTTTTTTTTTTCAAAGATCAATTTGAGAAGAGGAGTTTCTCCGCACGAAAGTAGAATCACTTGCTCAGCTTGTGCATGTAAACAAAAAATTTTAATCTTTTATTTTTTATTTTTTTTTTTTTTTATTTTATTATTTTATTATTTTTATTTTTTATTATTTTATTATTTTATTATTTTATTATTTTATTATTTGATTATTTTATTATTTTATTTTATTATTTTATTATTTGATTATTTGATTATTTTATTATTTTATTATTTTATTATTTTATTATTTGATTATTTTATTATTTTATTATTTTATTATTTTATTATTTTATTATTTTCATTTTTTATTTTTATTTTTTATTTATTATTATTTCAATTTTATTTTTTCATATTTATTTTATTTTTTCATAAAGGTACATTCGCTTTAGAGTTTGGTCTTTTGTCTAGATTAACAGGAGAACCTAAATGGGACAAGATTGCAAAGAATACCATGCAAAAGGTTTGGGGAGCAAGAAAGTCTGGCAGCGGAAGTTTGATGGGAAACCACATCAACATTGACAACTTGGCTTGGATGTTTGGTCCTCCTACAGGTAAAATATAAAAAAATCAAATAAATTAATAAAAATAATTTATAAAAATTAATTTTATTGATTAGGAATTGGTGGTCATATGGTAACTTTTTTTTTCCTTTTTAACAAATTATTTTTTTTCATTATTTATTTATAAATTTTCATTATTTATAAATTTTTTTTATTTTTCATTTTTTATTTTCTTATTTTTTATTTTTATTTTTATTTTTTTTTATTTTTTTATTAAAAAGACTTTAATTTATTTTCATTATTGTTTAAAAATTATATTTTTTTAAAATTATATTTTTATTTTTTTATTAACATATTTGTACATTTTTTATTTTTTATTTTTATTTTTATTTTTATTTTTTTATTTCATGAATTTTTTTAAGGACTCTGCATACGAGTACATGTACAAAGCAGGATACATGTTCAATGATGACGACTACAAAACCATGTGGAAGGAAGCAAAGACCCAAATCATCTCCTCCCTCTACAACAAAGAGAGCAAAATGTTCTTCAACTATGGTACTAACCATTTTCCCAGTCTTGCTGCTTTCTTTCCTGTAAAGAAAATAAAAAATATAAAATGAGATAAAAAATAAAAATAAAAAATGTAATAATTAAAAAATAAAATAAAAAAATATAAAAATATAAATTGAAATAAAATAAAAATAAAAAATGTAATAATTAAAAAAAAAATTTTCTGGTTAGGGTGTCTTGGCACTTGATGGGGAAACAGAAATCGCTTTGGACAACCTCAAAGCTATCATGAACGTGTGGAATGAACTCGGAGCATTGCCAGAGTTGTCCATGGTTGGTAATGGTCATGCTTCTATCGCTAATGAGGGTTATCCTTTGCGTCCTGAATTTCCTGAAAGTCTTTACCACGCTTTTAAAACTACAAAAGAAGGTTTTATTTTTTTTTTCATTTTGTAAACATTTTTTTTTATTTTTTATTTTATTTTGAAAAGAATTCTTGATCGACTTTGGTGAAAAGGTTGTCAACACCATTGAAAGAACAAGATCTCAATGTGGTTTCGCTTCCATCCGTACCGTCGCCAACTTTGGCCTTGACGACATCATGGATAGCTTTTTCTTAGCGGAGACTTTAAAATATTTATATCTTTTGTTTGACTTTGACAACTTTGTCACTCAAGGAGACTACACTTTTAACACTGAGGCTCATTTGTTGCCTGTTTTTGAAATGAAGGAGGCTCACATTTCTAATTTTCCTCACTTAAAGAAACAATACAATCTCAAGTAGATAAAAATAAATAAATAATTATTCAAAAAAATTTTATTTTATATTTTGAACTTTCTTGGTAATATTTTTATTTAAAAAGATAAATTAAAACAAAACTGAATTTTCATCATCATTTTTTCTTTGAACTAAGCAAGAAAACTTTGGTTTGTACTTATAGAAAGTTTTTAGAGGATCAACAAATGGATCTTTTTTTATTTGAGAAAGTAAATTTTTAAACTTAAATTGCAAAGAAGTTGTAGAAGTGTCTTTCAAAATGTGAAGAATAGAAGGGGGAAAGTTTTGAGAAGCAGTATATCCACCATTGTCTTTCAAATCAAACAAGAAGTTAAATTTTCTTAAAAAAAAACAAATTAATATTTAAAAAAATAAAAAGTAAAATTTTTTACAGTTTCGCAAGTTTTGGATGATCTAAGATTGGTACCAAATACTCAAATTGAGAAATATCTTTCATTTCCAATGAAAAATAATGAAACAAATTTCTCCCAACATTGTTGCAAACAAAAAAATCCTCTTCTGATTCAACAAATTTGGAAAATAAAGGCAAATAACGAAAGAGCTTTGAATTTTGCGAACACAAAATCAGAAGGGTATTTCCATGAATGTTTTGGCACTTCATAGAAAAGTTGAGATTTTTGAGAGTTTTTTCTAAATGAACATAAACATCGTGAAAAAATTTTTCTTTGTGCGATAAAAGAGCTTCCAAAATATTTCCTAACAATAATTCTCCTTTTATTAAAACATTTTAGATTAGTTATTTTTTCTTTAATTGTATTTATTTTTATTTTTTATTTTTTATTTATTTTATTCTATTTACCATATTTATTTTTTGCATTTGGATCCAATCTATCAAGTACATCCTTACGGGCATTGTCCAACATGAAGAAAAAAATTCGAAAGTCTAATTTTGAGGCCAATTCAATCAAACTAAATCCCATATTTGTTTCATTGAATCTTTTTTTTAAAAAAAAATAAAAAAAAAAATAAAAAAACAAATAAAAATGAAAAATAAAACAAGAAATAAAAAAATATTTTGATACTCTCCTGGACTATCAACGACGTGGCTGATGTCAAGACCATTATCAAGAAAATTTTGGAGAACTTCAAAAAGAAAAGGTTTGAGTCCTATAAAAATTCCAGAGTAGGTTTCCTTGAAATAATTGGACGGATTTTGGTTGATTTTTAAGGAGTTTTCCAAGCAAGAGAGGAGATCTCCAACAGTTTCTTCAAATACTTTTTCTTCCTCTTTGGGGTTTCTTTTGAGCAGCATTTTGAGGAATTTGATGGTGATTTCTCCATTATTTTTTTCGATTTTGGAATTGGTTTCGTTCAAGACTGGGTTTTTGCACTAATTCATTTTAAAATGAAAATTTTAATTAATAAAAAAACATATATAAAAAATTATAAATAAAAATGAATATTTAAATTAGAAAAATAATGAATATTTTGATTAGTAAAACTTTCAAAAAAAAAGAGGTACTCTAATTGAACATTCCACTTTCAAAATTTTGCTGAGAAGTTCTTTTACTAATTTAAATTGTGAAAATAAAGAAAGAAAAATGAACAAAAACAAAATAATTACGGTCAAAGGAAAAGTTTTGATTATATCCACCATTTTCTAAGAGATATTCCAGCATTTTTAGTTTTTGTCCTTTGTTCTCTTGACCAGAGTGAGTTAAATAGATATCTCTAATAAAATTGGTATTCAAACGATGAGAGTATCTAAAATATCTTTTTTATTAAAGAAAAAAAAAATAAAAAATAAAAAATGAAAATAAAAATAAAAATAAAAATAAAATAAAAATAAAAATAAAAATAAAAATAAGATTGTTACAAAATTCTATGTTCAAATCCCAAGTTTTCAATTTCTTCTCCCACCTGTTGCTGATGTGACAATAAATCGTTTACAAGATTAGGATTCAAGTAGCAAAGTTGAAAGGGATAGTTCCCGTTCCTGTCAGGAAAAAGGAGATCTGCAGAATTTTGAACAAGATGATCAAAAATATTTTTGTAAGCTTTATAGATCGAAATTATCAAAGGAGTGTATCCCTAAATTATTTTTTAAAAAAAAATATATTTTAAAATCGTTTTATTGCTATTAAATATTATTTATTTATTTTTAAACTAGATTACCCTTGAATCATATTTGTTGAGATCAATATGTTTCAAATCAATTTTTTTCAAAAGATCAAATTCATTGAATTCACACAAAAAATGGATTACATTGTTGAAATCAGAATCTTGCATTGAACAATCTGCTTTATGATCCAAAAGAGTAGTAAACTTTGATTCAAATATTTTTCTGTCAAAGTTGTACTATAAGTAATGAAAAGTTATTAAAAATCAAAAATTTTAACAAATAAAAAATTTTTACTTGAAAAAAAGAATATAAGAGATAGTGAAATGGAGTTCTATTTTTGTTGTCGACAGCATTGACATCTGCCCCATTAGAAATCAAATAATCGAAAATAATAGTTTCATCTCTCAAACTAGCGATGTGCAAGGGAGTGACACCATTTTCATCTTTTTTATTAATGAAATCATAAAGTTCTTTTTCTCCTCTCAATTTCACATTCTCCACCATGTTTTTAATTCCTTCAATGTAAAAACCATGGTAGATTCCATAATTAATAGAATTGAGAGATATTCCTCTAAATCCACTTTGTTTGTGCGATAAATTCCCAGAGTTTTCATTAACGATGGATGAAACCAAAATGAAAAGTGAATTTTGTTTCTTTTTTTAAAATGAAAGATAAATTTAGAGAATATAAAAAATTTTATAAATTAAGTTAAAAATTGATATAAAGAAATTCAACCTTTGGAGTTAATATTGTTGGATCTGATCCCCTCAATAAAAGTTGATTAATACATTCAAAACTACACTCATCAAACCTTTAATAATAATTAATTGATGTTTAAAAAAGAAAGAAAAAAAAAGGTTACATGTTGGAAGGAGTGATCGAAAAACCTTTATGAGTGGGCTTGGAAAAGATATTATTCGATAAACAAAAACAAGCATAATGCAAATCAGTGTATCCAAAGTTGTTTTTGAGATTGATGAAACATTTGTATTTTTCCAAATAATCTTTGTTTACAAACTTGTTTACAATTGAAACTTGGAGAGGATTCAAAGGATTCAAAAACTCTTCTCCCTTTATTTCAATTCCCGAAAAACAATTTACTAACTGACCATTTTTTTTGGTGGAAGTATAAAATAAATGAGGTAAGTGTTCTTTGGGAGGATTGAATCCCAAATTGATGATTTCTTTGAAAATATCCATTGATTCCAAAAAATGAGCTGCCAATGAAAAAACAGAATTGTTGTCTGTTGAAATGTGCGAGATATTGCAGCCATTCTTGACAAGAAGTCTCATACACTTGGAAATTTTTATTTAAAATAACTATAAAAAAAAAATTTTTGAAATAATTACTTTTCTTGTTTCTGAATTTTTATTGAGAACCAAATAAAACAAACAATTCCATCCTTGATCTAAAAAAAATTTTAATATAAAAACTCTTTTTGTTAAATTAATCTTTTTATTTCGAAATTTACCATTAACAGAATTTACATCTGCTTTGTTTTCGATCAAAAATTTCTAGAATAATCAATACATAAATTAAAAAAATGATTGAAAAATAAATCAATACCATTAAATCATAATCATGTTTTGACGAAGCCAGCATCAATGGAGTAGAACCGGTTCCAAATGATTTTTGATTATAAACTCTGAGAGTTTTAGAGTTGATATCTCCCTTTTTTTCCAACAAAACTTTGAGGTATTCACATTTTTTTTCAGAATTCACGCAAAAATGAATTGAATTGGAACCAGCTGCCATGTTTAATGTTTATAAAAATAGAAAATAATTAAAAAAAATTATTATCAATAAAGTAATTTACGTATTTCACATATCAAGATGCCTATATCATTTGTTTGGATAAAGTTTGGATAAAGAGGGAAATAAGGATTGATGATGTCTTCTTTTCTTTTGTACTTATTACGAATATGAGAAAGAGGATTATGTAGATCATTTTTGGGAAGACTTAATCTAGGAAGAGAAGAATAAGCGTTTGGATCCACTTTCAAATCTAAAATAGCTTGAATGACAGACACATGACATTCTTTTTTAATCGCAAGTTGCAAGATATTTATTCTGAATGTGAAGTTGGGATTTTTAACGAACGGTTTGTTGTTTGAAATTGTATTTAATATCTCTTCTTCAGTTTTACTGTATTGGAGAGTATATATCAAGTCATTGTCAACGATGGTCAGATTCTTGTGTTTATTTACAAATATATTGTGGGCTTCTTTTTCTTCATCTTGAACTTCAATTTGTAAAAAAATTTTGTAAAAAATATTTAAAAACTATATCAAATTACATAAGAAAGTTGGATAATTGATAAAAAGGAGTTCACAAGAAGGAGGAAGGATCATTCTCGTATAATCGATTATTTCGAAGCAATTAGTGACGTCCAATATCCTTAATTTTTTTAGGAATGTATAATCAGTAAATAAAACAGCATCTGATCCTCCAGAAAATATTCCTATCTTTTGAAATATATTTGTAAAATAAAATTAATTTAATTTTATATTTTTTCACTTCTAAATTATTGAATCTTGAAATGAATTTCAAATGAAACGAAGTTTGCATATCAACATAATCAGTAGATCCAAGATTCAACACCTTGATTTTTGGATATTGCTTTTTTTCCATGTTCTTTTCATTCATGTTTCCCTTGCAATTATACAACGCCAATCCCTCAAGATTTGGAAATTCATTCAAAATCCATTCACAATGATAGATCGAGATATCAGAATAAGAAAGATCAAGGAAATTTATATGCTTTAATTTGAATAAATTAATTTATAAATTTTGAATATTCCATTGAATTTTACCTTATTTATTCCATTATTGACAAGAAATTTGAGAAATTCTTCTGTATGATTGTTGGTTTTATCTAAGAAATAATTAAATTTTTGAAGGCTCAATTTCTTCCAAATGCTCTCTAAAGATAAGATTGTATTTCTCATAATCTTATCTATTTTGATCAAATTCAACAAATCATCCTTGTGAATAAATTTAATTAACATCTAATATTTATTATTGTATTATTACCAAATTCAACCATGCAAGAATCAAATTCGAAAATAGTTTCTTATTTTTTGAATACATTTTGAAAAAAGGTGAATCATCCTCTTTATCCATCTTTATCTATCTTCAATATTTTTATTTTTATAAAATATTTCCAAAAAAAATATATATTGAATTAAATTGAACCATTTGATGTATCAATGAAAGAAAATCAATAAAAAAAATCCATTTATCGACAAAAACTTTCAATTAAGAATATTTAATTATAGATCTTTGCCCTTCCAACTGTAAACTGGGTCAACATAAAGAGAGAAAATGATATATAACAAAGGTTTAGGGACGATTTTGCCATTTAAGTATTTCTTCCGAAATTCTTTAAATACCAACATGAAAAACACAAAATCTTTCTCGATAAGTTGTTTATCAAACAAATTATGGTTGTTGATACTCCAATTACAAATCCTTCCCTTTAAGACCTCGAACCAACTATTTAACTCTTTTTTGCTGTCTGCCTTTAGGTGGTATGACCTTGTCTCAAACTGTAAAATGATAATTTCTTTATTGAGCTTTTTATTATTAATAACTTTGATTCTCTCCATTAACTTTAGATCTACTATTAGTAATATTCTTTTGTTCAATTCTTTGATTATTGAATACAATAAAATTAATTTTGGAAAAACTGAAATTACTCGATTCAAAGAACATTAACATTCCATCATAATTTAATCTCGCCCATCTATATTTCCATGATTTATATTTATCTCCCCTTTTACTAAGAAATCATTTTTCATCATTGGGCTATGATAGAAATTTTGGTTTAAAATGAACGATGAATGAAATTAATATATAAATTTCAGAATTCGAAGTATTTACCTAGAAAATGGATCATAGTATTGTCTCAGATAATTTTGTTGATTTGGGTCCATTTTTTTTATTTTTTTTTTTGAAATACGAAATACACGACAAAAAATGATTTATATTAAAAATTTGTTTAAATTATCTTTAAAAAATAGAACAAAAAGAGCAATAACCACCCTTGCTTGGATTATCAACACCTTGAGAATCTACTAACAAAGGATCAGTGAGTCTGTTATTGACTTTAGAAGGTGCAACAGTTTTTTTAACTGGCATATCGAGAGTAACTTGAGGATTTTCATTATTTTGAGAAAAGGTACTTGTTCTCGAAAGTTCTTGTTGATGGTTGGTTGGTGTTGTTGTGGTTGTTGGTGTTTCTATTTCACTGAATTGTTTCTAAAAAAAAAAATATATATATGTCAAAAAATTATGACAAGAAAGATATTGCTCAATAAAAAAGAGTAATATCAGGATATTTATTTTTATTTATTTGATAAAAGTTTATTTGATTTAAAAATAATAAATATATTCAATGATTGGAAATCAGCATTTTAAATTAATAATGATTTTTTTGTTAATCAATTAATTCTCTTATATAGTGGAAAAATATACCATATAATGTTGAATGATTGATTGAAATTCGTGAAATTGAGATGCATTGCTTGTTTCACATTCCTTTACTTGTGTAATATCGTATTTTTTAATGAATTCTTCTTGAATTTTCTCCAAATAATTAAAACAAACTTTCTTTGGTTGATTTTTCGTTGCAAAACACATATATACTATTTCATCTTTCACGATATAATGAAATACGAATCTTTGAAAGATGTTTTTTATTTTTAATTTAAGAATCAATTTTAAGAATTATTTTTTACTTTCCAGATTTATCTGCATATGTCCTTCTTGTATCATTAGATTTGACTGATACCAAAATTTTTTTTGCCAGTGTTACAAAATTTCCTTCACGCAATGAATATTCTAAATATACCACCGATCCTCTTGCAATCAATGAATAAATGATTGATGGTGGCATCAATTCTTCTTGAGTTTCATTTGGTGCATTTGAATTCACTACTATAATAATTAAATTTGTGTTTAATTTCGATACGTTATGCTCCAAATTGATTTAATACCTTCCCCATTTGACATTTGTAAATATAGAAAGAAATTTATAGATTGGTTGATATTAATTTTGAAGTTTTTTTTTATTTTTTCAAATAATTCAAAAATCAACACTTTACAGAAGCAGCTTTGACAAATTATGACCACCTTTTCAATGAGAAAAGAAACTATTACTTCCAAGTATTTCAAAAAAAAAAAAAATGAAGATATATAATTCAAAATCTTTTTGTTTCTTTATCATTTGTATCATAGTTGTTTATTCAGAATTATATATTAGTAATGGTACCTATTAAAATCAATATACCAATCAATTATAAAATAACAAAACTCAGATGTTGTAGATAAAAATAATACAAAGATAAATTTGAAAAATGAAACTGATGAATGTAATTATGATACTTGTTGGAAATGTGTATTTGATAAAAAATGTGTATTTTGTTTATCAGAAAATAAATGCACGAAAAAAGAAGATTGTTTATTGACTGGATATAGAACTTGTTGTGTAACTTATTCTAGTTGTGATGAATGTAATGAAAAGATTATTTTGGCCATAATTTTCTTTAACTTTTGATAAAAATTATAGGCATATCAAATGTATATTGTGGATGGTGTACTGATCATGGATGCACAATCGGAAATAAAACAGATGCACAAAATATAAATTGTCCAAGAGATTCATGGCAAGAAATAAAAATAAAAAAAAAACTAAAACTCAGCATTTTGCTTTCAAAAAACTTTAAAGGAACTTTGAAAAGTGTCCATCCTCTACTAAAAAATATAGTATATTCACAGTAGTAGATGTTGTAGTAGGAATAGAAGTGGGGCTATCAGGTACGAGTTGATTAATTTTTTGGATCTTTAAAAACAATATAAAAAATACTTTAACTTTTATCTTTAAAGCCTGCATTGCTATTGGATGTGTTGTGATTTTGATCAAATTTATTACAAAGTATTGGAGAGAGGAAGCAGCTAAGAAAGAGTACAAACTGTTCAAACAAAAGCACGAGTTCTTGGTTTGCATCATTTGTGGAGATCTCATTTCTACCCTCGAGTGTTTGATCTGCAAAAAGAAATTATGTGATTTATGTGCACGTTCCAACTTATGCTCTAAAGATAATCCGAACCATAAGTTTTCTCCTTTGAGATAAAAAAAAATTTATAAAAATAAAATTTTGTTTATGTGAATTTTCTCGATATTTTCAGATTTGTATTCATAAAGTTAAGGAAGTTTATTGATAATTATGACTCCCAATTTCCACTTACTTGTTTAATTCACTTATAATACCCATACCTAAAGTTTCTTACTCTTCATTCAAAAATCCCTTTCAAAATTTAAAATAAATATATTTAAAAAAAAGGGCAGTAAAAAAATACCATTACCCACTTTTAAAAATCAAAGTTTTAACTCAACAAAATCCAATAGAAAATGAAGTTAATGGAAGATTATGATGACGATTTGGAAGAGTTAAATGAATATGGAAATGAATTGGAAGAAGTATTAACAGAAATGAGAATGGCCTTGAAAACTGCACCTAAATTGTCAGGGGAATTGAAATCAAATGTAAGAATTAAATATCCTTCACCAAATCATTTTCAGACGTTTATATAATACCATTCTAAATTATAGAAAGTTAGATTCATTGAAGATAGATTAAAAAGAGCAAATGAATTATTGGAATCATATTCATTGGAAATAAGAGCAAGAAAGGGAATATCAACCATTTATAAGAATGTAAAAAAAAAAAAAATTTTCCAACGAATTAAAAATATGCATTATTATAATGATCAAAAAAAAATCAAATTGAATAAAATTTTATTTGGTTTTATGTCCCAATTCTAGAGGAGAGAAGATTATCAAAGTCAAATCAATAAATTGATCCCACAAATAAATGAATTGAATATACAAACGGGGAATGTATCCACTAAACACGACATCATTCTCCAACATGCAGAACAATATAAGTCAGAGCAGCTCATCTCACAGGGTATAGAGGTTCAGGATAATATTATCATGTCATTGGAGAGACAATTGAAGGATATAGAGTCTTCCAAGCAAGTAGCAGTGGAGACTATTGCTGAATTAGGAAGACAAGAAGAACAATTGAAAAAGATTGCAGATGATGTTCAAGATATCAAGGAGGGATTGAAACATGCTGTGAAACAATTGAGAGTGATTGCTAGAAATCTTGCAAAAGATTGGATCGTCAGGGCTTTCTGTTTCATCGTTTTGGTAACCTTGATTGTTGTGATTATCGTGCTTGCGGTCTTGCCTAAGAACAAGAACAAGAATCCCCTCACCATCCTCACTTCCGATTCCTCCAGCATATTCTATAATCTATCTGTATCCACGCTGATCTCTCTCATTTTTGCTATCCTCACCAATCTGACTTAAATTATTTTTTCCAAATTTTGTTTCATATATACTAATTATTTGTCCTTTTGAATTTCACCTTCAATTCTCCTCTTGAATAAACATATTTTATTGTATATCCCCTTTTCACTTTAATTTTTCTCAAATCAGACTATTATTTTGCTTGATAAGCCAATTTATCATTTGAGGATTAAATATTAATTTGGAAATATATTCGATTATTAATTGGGTGGTGCTTGAATTGACAGAATTAAAGAATATGAATATTTCTATAAGAAGTATAATATACCAAATATGTGTTTTTAGATTAGTAAATATTTTGAAATAATTAATTCCAAGAGAATATTTTAAATTATTTTTGATCAAGAAAAATAAAAAAAAATTGATAACCTTTTTTAACAGTAAGCAAATTAATTCTTCCAATATCAAATTTAAATCTATCTATTATAGGATACATAAAATCAAAAAATGATGGATACCTCGAATGATGAAAATAATAATAATATTCATAGCAGTATATTGAATATTTCCTCGCCAATCAAGAGAATGAATACAAAGAGAGATTTCAATGAAAATACTGAAAATAGAAATTGCAAAAGGAAGAAAATGGAGAATTTATTCTTCAACAATGATAATAAGATGGTAGATACCAAATTATTTGATAAAGAAAATAGATTTTTGCTTAATATAAGATCCATCAACGGTAATGTCAATCAAATAACTGTATCTCCATACGATTCCATTCTATCTGTGAAGAAAAAATTGAGACCATTGATTGGATTGGAACATACAGAAATACAACTGATATATATGGGCATTGTTTTGAATGATTTTGTAACATTGTTAGATAAAAATATTACACAGAAATCTTTATTGCATGTCATCGTCAATTTGAGAGGATGATGCGATACAATGAATCCCACATTAGATTCATCAAAAAAAAAAAAGTATATCTATTTCTCTATAAAAAGAGGGATATTTAGAAAAATTAAAAATTTTTTTTATTGTATACAATAACCGACAAATATTTTTAACAAAAGAATAATTTGAAGATCAAAAATAAAAATCTCCAATCAACTGAAATAATTTAGACTTCCTCTCGCAAAATAATTAATTTTGGCCTTTTCGAATTTTCATATCTTGTTCAATATAAAATATTAAAAAAAAATTTTGATTTGAAAAAAATTTATAAACAAGATGTCCTCTGACAATGGAAAGACCATCTATTTGAATTGTATCCATGATTTTAATGGATCTGATCCCAATCAATTGGGTTTCAAGAAGGGAGACAGATTGATTCTGGAGAATAAGAACATCGATCTCAATTGGTGGATCGCCATCAATCCCATAACCAAGATGAGAGGATATGTTCCTTCTAATTATGTATCGATGGAAAACACATCAAATAATAATGTGGGAAATATAACCACAATAAACAATATTGACACAAATAAATCAAATAGCACGAATATTAGTAATTTCAATACCAACATTAATTCAAATATACCTAATAATACAAACGATACAAATAATACTTCCAATCCTCAACAAAATTTAAATAAATCCAATTCAACCAATAATATGATCATAAATACTCAAAATACTTCCATTCACAATAATAATAATAATAATGAAACACAGACCAAATTTCGATCTGCATCTAACATATTGATTCCAAAGGAGCTAAAAAGGGGCACTGTGCAGATGAAAGAGGAAGAGAGGAACAGATCCATCACCTTGAATGAAATAAAGCCGAGTCCAAAAAAAGTACCTAATAAAATGCCAGTGGTAAAAAAATTTTTATTTTTATTTTTATTTATTCAATGAAATTTTATTCAAAAAAAAAAAAAAAAAAAAGAAAAAAAATTTCATGTTTAAACAAGCTGTGGCTCTTTATGATCTCCAAGTAGATCTTCCCAAGATGCTCTCTTTCAGCAAAGGCGATCGCATGAAGATATTGGAAAAGAGTAATGATAAATGGTACAAAGTGGAACTAGAAAAGAATGGGAATGTGGGTTTGTTAATTTAGATTTTAAGAAAAAAAAATAATATTATTTTTAATGATCATTTAACTTGATAAATCCACTCAATTATTTTTGTGTTAAATTCAAATTTTTTTCATTTATTAATACAGGCTTTGTACCTTTCAACTACATCCGCATAGAAGTGAAGCCAGTGCCTCTCCCACCCAAGAAAAAAGAGAATCAAATAGCAGAAAGGTTCGTGTCGAGGCAGAACGCTCACAAATCCGTCAGTTTCAACAGCAACCCCACCAAGCTACAATCCCTCCGAGAGATCCCAAATGTACCCAAACTTCCAACACCACCTATCAAAAATAAAAACGAATTACAAAACACAGATATTATCAACACAAGTAACGAAAGTATTCAATTTGTTACAAACGATTCTAATTTGAGTTCTCCCATTCTAAATTTACATGGTGGAATAAACAATGTTGATCCTTTGAGCTCTTCTGCTCCTTTAAAGCTCAATCGTGGGTCTCAGGTGAGAGAAGATAACACCGTTCTTCAGAGGTCTTCCACCAACACTTTAAACCTTCCATCTGTTACGTTGACTGAGGCGGAAGGTACTTTTTTTATTTTAAAAATATGCTTTCAATTATTCGTCATTTTTATTATTTTTTGTGGAAATTATTTTTCTAATAGGAGAAAAAAGGACCAAAATCACACAAGAAATAGTGAGCACAGAAGAAAGATATCTTGAGCAAATAGAATCACTCTATAAAAATTATTGGGAGCGCCTAAAGGACGGTTATTTTCATCCTCAAATTTTCGAAATTTTTTTCAACTTGGAGTTGGAAAGCATAATCAATCTTTCTAAAACACTCTTGGGTAAAAAAAAAAAAGAATTTCATCTAAAATAACCATTTCCTGTTTCTATCAATTTAAAATTAGGTCAACTTCGTGTAGCAATGGTCAAATGGGATCCTAACAGAACCCAAATTGGAAAACTTTTCCTTTCTACTGCTCCTTTTTTCAAAATCTACATCAATTATGCCAAAGCATATGATTTGAAGAGTAAATACCTTGATAGCGAGTTGCAGTCAAATGTGGATTTCGCAAGAGCTATTGATGAAGGAAAGATGTTGGATAAGTCCAATTTGGATATGTTTAGTTTGCTCATCACTCCTATTCAGAGAATGCCCGTAAAAATTACCCTAATAAAAAATAAAATATCTTTATTAGTAACATTTATTATATTTCACATTATCAAAAATGTTCCATTTTTGACTTTTTATTTTTTTTAATGATTCAATCTTTAATGTTTGAATATTCCCACATAAATATGCAATTCAATCTTTAATTTTTTTTTTATGAAAAAGAGATACGAATTATTGCTAAAAGATTTGATTAAACATACACCAGTGGAACATCCGGACTATGCTAACCTAGAAAAAGCACGTAACGAATTGGTCGACGTAAATAAACTGATCAACACTCGTGTTGGTGAAAACGCTAACAGTGTGAAGATAGTTGAGAATGAGCAGTTGTCAAAGTATTTGGCTCCTTACCGCAAACTTCTAGAGTGTTACAATGTCAAGTTGAGGATTGAAAAAGTCAAGAGAAAAGGAGAGTTGTTTATATTTAATGATATGATTGTTATTTTGTTGACACAATCCAACAAAGTATCATTTTTTTTTTTCATTCATTTAAAAATTTTAATTGTTTATTTTTTTAAAATTTTTCATAAAATAATAAATATTTATTAATTTTTCATAAAATTTTGATAAATTATTTTTTTCAATTATTTTATTTATTTTTTATTTTATTCTTAGTTAAAAGTAAATGGTGTAGGAATGTATATTTACAATGAAATTGCCTGGCCCTTTGAGCTGTTGTGGCTTGTTAACATGCAGAATCAGTTCGAGATCATCGGGCCCGATTCATTGGCTTTGTGGGTGGTCCCCGAGATCAAGGAAATAAAAGATAAAGTCTTCAATGTTTTGGAACAGATGCACAACACCGCTGTAAAAGAGAAAGGATTAAGTAGCTTTTTTTTTCATTTGTTTTTTTTGTTCTTTTTTAATTCGATTTTTGAATCGAATTTTTAATTTTTTAATTTTTATTTTGATTTTTATATTTTTTATCTTCAAGAAAATATTAATATGAGTTTTTCTTTGTTTTATTAACAGTCATGTTTAAAATCGTTTCCCAAATTTTTTTTTAGCTTGTCAAGATAAAGATGAGAGAAAGGGAGCTTACACATTTCCTTGGGGAGGAAGATACAGTGGAATGTGGAAATTGGGCAACATGCACGGGACAGGAACCCACGAATACCTCGAGACAACTTATACTGGTGATTTCATAAACGGAATCAAAGAAGGGAAGGGTGAGTTGAAGTACATAACTGGTGATGTATATATTGGTGAGTTTAGAAGAGGAAAGCTTCATGGAAAAGTAATTTTTTTTTTCTTTAATTATTATATTTTAAAAAAAAAATTTATTGTTTTTATTTTTTAATGTATTTTTATTTTGTTTTATTTTTTTGCTTTTAATTTTTTTCTTTATTTTTTTTTTTTTTAATTTTTTTTAATTAGGGAGTATTGAAACATGTGAGGGGAGAAACTTTTACGGGAGAGTTTAGTGATGGAAAGAGACACGGTTTTTGTACTTACGAAAGCAAAACCCAAAAGTATGAGGGAATGTTTCAAGATGACAAAATGACTGGTTATGGTACTTTGTCTTTCAGGATAGGTTATTATGAAGGTGATTTTTTGAATGGAATGTTTCACGGAAAAGGTATCCTTTTATTTGTTTTTATTTTTATTTTTATTTTTATTTTTATTTTTATTTTTATTTTTATTTTTATTTTTATTTTTATTTTTATNACTGATGCAAAAAGTACACACTGAACCAGGATAGGATAGTAGAGATTACTATCCTTGACTCAAAAAAAAAACAATATTGTTTTTAATAATTCAAATCTCATCTAATATTTGAATTCAAAAAAATTAATTAAACTTTATTGATATTAAAAAAAAAAAAAAAAAAATGAACAAGGATCTTGTCAATTCCATTATAGACAAAATAAGCAATGTCAGTTTGAAAGATTTTTGGAAATTCTACTTTACTGGAAAGAAAGAGGCAAATTTGGATGATTTGTTCGATAAGTGATTTTATTCATTTTTTTTATTTGCTTGAATTAATATATATTTAGAATCATTTTGAAAGTCAATTTATCAAGGAAGGAAGAGTAAATTCTTTATAAAATATATTTATATTTCTCAACGTTAAATTTATTTATTAGTGAGAATTTAACAATTGAGGAAATCAATTTTCTAAAGATATATTTCAAGGCTTCTTTTGGAGGATCGAGTATCATCAGACTGCAGCAGTATGTGAGTTTTTTTGGACAATCAACCATCGAAAAAAGAGTTGTGGAAATAATCAGCTCCAATGATGAAGATTCTCCCATTAAAATTGAAGAAGAAGCTATTGTAGAAATGAATGATTTTTTTTTCGAAAATGCAAATAAAGATGGTAATAAATTTTTTTTTAATCTTTAACAATAATTTCTTGATAGCAAAGGACTTTTGGATGGAGAATTTCAAGTTTCATTTTTTTGTAGATTACGAAGACTTTGAGTTTAGGTAATCTTTTTTTAAATATTTTTAAATCATGTAAATTTTTCAAAGTTTTTCTCATTATATGCAAGAAAAATTTAAATATTCTGTTTCGGATAATGATTTTTCAATTTTGGATTTCAAGAGTAAAACAATTATAAAGAAAAAAGTGAAAAGCGAACTTTTTTCAAAGTTTTTCAAGAGTAATGAAGATATTTTCGAGCAAATGAAAAATTTGTTAAGAAACAACAATATAAGTAATATCAACCAACAGAACCAAATGAATTGGGATTGTGAACGTAAGGGCTCCATGATAACAATTAGCAATGATAAAAAGACACTGTACAATGAAACGACTAGAAAAAATTCAATAATCTCAGAGCAATCTTTTTCGAGTGGGATACATTACATTGAGTTTCACCTTGATAACATTGTAAATTTTCATAATTATCTTTTAAAATTACAATTATTTTTCAATTGTAAGTTTGAGAATATATACTTAGGTGTAACCACAAGATCTAAATTGGATTACAATGTCGGCCCTAAAAACTCTGATCATCTATGGGCAGTGGGTAATATTTTCTTTAATTACTTATTAACTAGAATAATTTTTAAACTTTTTTAAAGGACCTAAAGAAAGTTTTTATTACGATCAAACCAATTTTTTTGTTCCTGAGGTAAAATAACTAAATTTTTTTATTGATAATTTTTTTTTTTTTTATAGTCTAAAAAATTTTCCAATGAACTGAAGAATGGGAATGATGTTGGAATCCTTCTTAATTTTGATAAGAAAGAAGCTTACTATTGTTTTAAAAACAAACTACTTCTCTTTTTGAGAATATTGACCGATGAACCTATCCACATTTTCTCTTGCTTGTTCGATGAAGCTATAATCACAATAACTAAATATAAAAATTTTGGGCTGGATATTGAGTTTGATTATTATTACGATCTTCAGAAATTTCCTAATCCCCACTACAGACCTTCAATCTTTGTCACCTCTAAAGGGAAATTCCTTGAAATAAGTTGGAAAAGCAAAACTTCAAAAGTGGAGTTTAAAGAAAACAACAAGTCTGCATTAAATAATGATATGGATGATAATTATATTGTTTCTGAACAAATTTTCGAATCTCCAAAAATCAGCGCCAGTCTTGAAAGCAAATCAGAAAATAATTTTATACACTATGTAGAAATTCTTTTACATAATTCAAAGGGTTTGTATTTGGGTATTTGTTCTTCTGTTGATGGAGACGTTGAATGTAATGAAGAAGTGACAAGCCTTGACAAAGTTTGGGCTATTGGTAATTAATAGTTTTTTTTATTAATATATGACAATCAGAAAAATATTAATGAACCTAGGTCCTGTTACAATTTGCAACCCTCTAGGCATTTTATCAAATGAAAACGAAATGAATTTTATAGATCAAACCACCATTGGATTGTTGATTGACATGCGCAAGTTGGAACTACATTACATATTTCCTAACAAACCTCCCATTCTCATTTTCTCCAAATTTACAAAATCAATCAGGATATTTGCTTATCTCTACAAAAATAACCACATTTCTTTCATTAATTATATAAGAAATGATAAAATTATAAAGGAGTATCTTTCACCAACCCGCCCAATGAAAACAAATTTAATAGATAGTAATACCAAAATTGTTTTTGACATTATTCATGAAAATCACCTTTCTAATGAAAAAATCGAACATGGTCTTCCTGGTTCAAGTCCAATTAGACTGGATAAGTCCTTAGAGTTGATTGGTAAGTGTTTCTTTTTTAATTAAATCAATCTACTCACATAAACTTTTAGGTTTAAAGGATCTCATCAAAGAAGACTTTATGAAAATATACCAACAAGAAGAGAAAGAACTATTGTTATATGTCCTCCCCAAATCTACTCGAAGTGAAAAGAGTGATATTTTGCGCCTGGTGTTCACTTCCGAGGAAGAAAAAGGAGAAATAGATTTGTTTTTGCATGAATCCAACAAGAAGCTTTTGCTTGTACTTGGAGAAAGTGGTAATATAGTCATTAATGAACATAAATTACGTTTCTCATATTTTGAATTTTTGAACAAAGGTATTGGAAAAACAACAATGAGTATTTATTTAACAAAATGTTTGATGGAAGATAAATTGGCTAGTGATTTTTTTATTGTGTGGATAAGATTATCGACTGTGAAGCCAAACGAGATCGATAAATTGATCGAAAATTATTTCAAGAACTATGATGTTGCGGATAGGAAATTAGAATGGTTGAAAAAAAACAAAAAGTTTATTTTTATCTTGGATGGATATGACGAAATTGGATGGGCAGCAAAGGAAACTCCTCCCAAAAATATTTTCAAAGAAAATAAGCTTTTTGAGTGGAACTGTAAGGTGATCATCACTTGTAGGAGCCAATATCTCAGTTCTTTGGGCGATAATGCAGAAGATCGTGAAAAGTATTTTTATCCGATAGGAACTGAAATCCCTTCGCAACTATTTCTCAAAATATTTATTAAACCCTTCCAAAGTAGCGATATCCATCTATTTTTGAAAAAATTTTTTGTCAACAGGAAAGCGGAGACACAATGGGAAGAGCACAAGAAGTATTTGGAGTACATCTATAAAATTGGTGTTGAAACTTTGTCTAATCCTCTTCTTTTGAAAATTTCTATCATTTCTTTGCCATCATTGGTCGAAGAATATAAATTGGATGTGAAAGAAGATATTGAAATACCTCTTTTGCAGATTTACAGAACATTTGGCAAAATATGGCTTGAGAGGCAAAAATCCAAGCTCGCGAAACAAAACAAGGAGGTTCCTGAAGACATGGACTCTCAATTTATTAACTTTTCAGTGGAATTAGCCAAGAAAATGTTTTCTAAAAACGTTTTTGAAGTGACTTACATCAAAAAAAAAATTGTAAATAAAAGAAAGAACATGTTTAGGGCGGACAGTAGTGATGAGTTTTTGTTGGTGGAAGATGATCAAAACGAGATGAAGGAATGGGAGATATTTTTTGATGATGAAAACAATAAGGATCTTGAGTTGATAAGATATTGTTGTTTGATCAAGCAGACATCGGAGAACACGTATTCTTTCATGCACAAATCAATTTGGGAGTTTTTCGTTTCGGAGTTCTTTATCAGGGCGATCCAGTCATTTCAAAGAGCCACACCTAAATATCTTGACAAAAAGAAAGCATTCTTGATCTCCCTTCTAAATGAGAAAAGTCTTAATGATGAACCTTCAATTTTTGATTTCATTATTGATTCAATCTTAATGGATCTCCACGAGAAAAAAAACTCAACTGGAGTCTACAAAACAGACAAAAATAAGAGAACATTTCAGGAGATCTTGTACAGTGTCATAGATGAATCCAAAACCAACGACAAAATAGAGATTGCCTCTTCTAATTCTATCTCCCTTCTTCATCACTCCAAATTTCCACTGTTTGAGAGAAAATACGATGGTATCAGAATTTGTGGAGCTGATTTGAGGAACTCAAATTTTAATGGGAGCAAATTTATTAATTGTGACTTGAGAAGAGTTGACTTTTCTTTTTCTAATCTAACAAACGTTGAATTCAACGGCTGTTTGATGAACGATATCAATTTTTCTCAAAACCCTTTCTTCAAATTTAAAAGTGTTCCTACTTGTATTGCCTTTGACAAAAACAATCAACATTTATTCGCTTCTTTTTACGATGGGAGCATCTTGAAAATAAAGTTTGAAACACAGGAGATCATAAAGAAATTCGAAGGACACACATCTTTCATTAATCAAATCTTGTATAATCCCAAAAAAGAAAATGAATTGTTAAGTTGTGGAGACGATTGTACGATAAGAGTTTGGTAAATTTATATTTTTAATTTTTAATTTTATTAATTTTATTGTTATTGTAAAGGGATACAAAAAAAGGGAGACAATCAAAGGTGTTGGAAGGTCACACATGGAAAGTCCACATCTTTTTATTAAATCCCAACAACGAAAATGAGCTAATAAGCGCAAGCCACGATAAGTCCATTCGAGTTTGGAATACTCAGTATGGAATCCAAACCAAGCTGTTAGAAGGACATACTAATAAAATAAATTGTTTACTTTTGGATCCAAATAACTCTAATATTTTATTAAGCTGTGGTGATGATTGTACCGTTCGAATTTGGTTTTGAAAATTATTTTTTTTGGTTTTGAAATTTTTTTCTTTAAACTTTTTTTTTTTAGGAACATCCAAAGCGAAAAGCAGCTGAAGATTTTTGAAGGGCATAAACTAGATATACATTCTGTTTTGTTTAATCCTAGTAATTCCAACGAAATCATCACTTGCAGCAGAGACAACTCCATTAGAATATGGTCCCAAAAAATATTATATTTTTCTCCAAATTTTTTATAGATTTTATCTTATTTAAAGGGACATTGAAAATCAATCACAACTCAAGAAACTAAAGGGACACACTTCAAGTGTAAATAAAATATTGATCAACCCTAAGGATAAAAACGAGTTAATAAGTTGCAGTGAAGACAAAACTATCAGGACCTGGTTTTAATAAAAAAAATTTCAATTTTAAAAATCATTGATTTTTCTTGTTAGGGATCTGGCCGGTGGTAAAGAAACAAAAATTTTTGAGGGACATACTGAGAGTGTTGATTTGATTCTTATTAATTCCCAAAATGAACATGAAATAATCAGTGCAAGCAAAGACAGGACGATAAGAATTTGGTAAATGAATTAATAAAATTTGAAAAATTTAAATAATTAAAAAAATCTGGAAAGAAAAAAATTATTATTAATTATTTTTAAAAAAGGAATACCCAAATCGAAAAACAAACCAAAATATTCCACGGACATGTCTCTAGCTTGAAATTCATCCTTTTAAACCCAAAAAACGAGTATGAGTTGATCAGTGGGAGTAGCGACAAAACCCTGCGAATATGGAAATTGGATGATTCTTCCCAGAGCAAGTACAAACTCAAGAAAGCAAAGAATAGTCACAAAGACAGAATAACTTTTCTGTTTCCAAACAAAAAAAATGAAGGAGAAGTAATCACAAGTAGTGTTGATTGTACTATTAGATTGTGGTAAAAAGAAAACATTAAAAGTTTAATTTATTTCTAATTTTAATTTTAATTTTAATTTTAATTTTTATTTATTTAATTTTTTTTTTTATTTTTTTTTTTTAAATATTTTTTTTTTAGGGATATTAAAAAAGGTGACAAGCAAGTCAAAATTTTGGAAGGGCATAAAGACAAAGTGAACTTCGTTCTGATCAATCCAAAAAATGACAATGAAATCATTAGTTGTGGAGGTGACAACGCAATCAGAATTTTCAACATCCAAAACCAAAAGCAAATAAAAAAGTTTAAAGGGTAAACAAATAAAAAATAAAAAATAAAAAATAAAAAATAAAAAATAAAAAATAAAAAATAAAAAATAAAAAATAAAAAA
>JAMYWO010000308.1:18813-43559 GCA_024220525.1 Cochliopodium minus | reverse complement strand
TTTTATTTTTATTTTTATTTTTATTTTTATTTTTATTTTTATTTTTATTTTTATTTTTATTTTTATTTTTACTTTTACTTTTACTTTTACTTTTTATTTTTTATTTTTATTTTTATTTAACTATTTTTTTATTTATTTTTTATTTTTATTTAACTATTTTTTTATTTATTTATTTTTGATTATATTAACTTTTTTTTTTTGAAAATAATATTTCATTTTTTTGTTATTTTATTTTATCATTTTTAATTATTCGGTTTTTTTGCATTAAAAATGTAATAAACTTTTTTTTTTTTTGGTTTTTGATTTTTTCATTTCGAAATAGAGAGAATGCTTTTGACTACAACCTTTTCGTTCAATCCTCTTCCCAATCCACCACTTCCCAAAACTTCACATCTACCGGCAACACCTCCTCTTCCGGCTCTTCCTCCTCTTCCCAATCCAAGTCTGGAGAAGGAGACAACAAAAACATTCGTAAAGACTACGTGGAGTTAATCAACTCGATTCCTGAATTTAAAAAATTAGGTAAATTTTTGAGATTAATTTATTTTCAATTCATTTTTTGTTTATTTATTTTTTATTATTTTTGTTATTTTTTATTTTTTATTATTTTTTATTTTTTATTTTTTTTTTATTTTTTATTTTTTTATTCTTTTTTATTTTAATTACATTTTTATTTTTTATTTTATTGTTAATTATATTTTTTTATTATTCTATTTTTTTATTTTTTTATTTTTTTATTTTTTATTATATTTTTTTATTAATTTAATTTTTTACCTATTTTTTTTAATTATTATTTTTTATTTTATTTTTTCTCAATCTTTTTTTAAAATTGATGGGATTAAATTTGAACTTTTTTTTTTACAGGAAAAATTTTGTCCTCCTCCACCCCCCAAGCTCTCACAGAGTCAGAATCAGAATATGTAGTCTCTTGTATTAAACACTTTTACTCTGGCTACATTCTCTTTCACTTCATTTGTAAAAACACCATCGAAGAACAGCAATTGGAAAATGTTTCCGTACGTTTGGAGGCTGATGATCAAATTTCTGGTAAATTTTATTTTCATTCCTTATTTTTTTTTTTTTAATTTTTTTTTATTTTTCATTCTTTATTTTTTAATTTTATTACAATTTTATTACAATTTTTCATTCTCCTTTTTATTTTTTATTTTATATTTATCATTTTTATCAAATTAGTATTTTTTTAATTTTATTATTTTCTCAACTTTTTTTTTAATTCAAAAAAATAAAATTTTTAATATTCATTTTTTATTAAGAACATTATTGTTTATTTTTTTTTTATATTTTATTTTCTAAATTTTTTATTATTATTATTAGTTTATTTTTAAAATTTTTTATTTGTTTTTAAAAATTATTTTAAAAAAATTTCCCTTCAAAAAAAAAAAAAAAGATTCCCTCACATTAGTGTCAACCGTACAAGCAAAGAAACTGAGATACGGATCCACCAGCCACTGCTTCGTTTGCTTCGAGAAGGAAGAGAGCTCCTTCCCCACCGGCTCCTTCACCTCCACCCTCAAGTTCGTCATGAAGGAGGTCGACGGCGACACTGGCGAACCTGATGAGGATGACCAAGGTTATGAAGATGAGTTCCAGTTGGACGATTTGGAGTTGAGCGCTTCCAACTACATTTGTAAATCTGAAATCAACAATGATTGGAACGATGTTTGGGTAAAAAAATTATCTTTAAAATTTTATTTTATTTATTTTTTGATTTTATTATTTATTTTTTTATTTTATTTTATTTTATTTTTTTATTTCATTTTTTATTAATAATTATTTTTATTTAATTATTTTTATTTTTATTTTCTTATCTTTATTTTTATTTTATTTTCCATTCTGTTTATTATTTTTTTTTTTCTATTTTTTTAAAAGACTACTTCTTATTTTTTCCTTACTTATTTTTTCATTTTTTCTTAGGAACAACTTGGGGAATCTGCCCAAAAAAGAATCGTTTTTTCTTTGCCTAACATCAGCGATTTGTCCGCTGCTTGTACCGAAATCATCAACTACCTCTCTTTGCAGCCTTGCAACCAAAGTCACAAAGTTCCTCCTAAGAAGAACAAACATGTCCTCTATTTGGCTGGCTCCTTTTTGGGTTTGTTCCCTATTGTCGTCAGAGCCAGAATGAAGTTGGATGATAATCAAGCTAATGTCGAAATTGTTTGTAGATCTAGCTCTGAGGAGATTTCTCAAATGATCATTTCTATTATATAAAAATTCTCTCAAAAATTAAAAAATTTATTTTATTCTTCACATTTAAAAATTTATTTTTAGATAAAATTGAAGCTTTCATTAAATTTTATTATCAGTTATTGATTAGATGATGATACAGGAAGAGTAGCTATTGTTGATGTTTTGACTAATGTATCCATTTGTGTCAATTAATTGTAATTCTCTTATCCTCAAACAATATTCTTATCATGATTTTAATAAAAAGCAATTTGCTACAAAAAGTAAAATTTTAATGGGAAATTTACAAAAAGAGGAACATCAACAGAAATAATTTAAGATAAATAAAAATATTTCCCATTTTGAAATACAACAGTCCTGCCATTGTGAGTGATGACGGACTGCTGGCCTGGGCTTTGCACGAAGAAAGAGTTTCCATTAGACTGGGATTGAACAAAACTGTTATGGCTGTTGTCATGGTTGTGGTTGTGGTTATGGTAATGGTCATTGTGGTCTTCAGAATGGTTGTGGTTATGTTGAAGATTGTTTTGGTACATGAAATGGTTGTTGTGAGAATTCTCTTCGTTTTGTTGGTCGTTTTGGTTGATGAACTGATTTTCGTTATTGATGTTATTGATGTTGTTGCTTTGATTCATGTTATTATTGTTGTTTTGATTATTTTGATTGACATAACCAATATTTGCATTAAAATTATTATTGTTGTTGCGATGATTATTGTAGGAAAAATGAGAAGAATTCTGGAAAAAAGGATGTTGAAAATTCGAAGAAAAGTTGTTAAAATTGCTCATTGAATTCATCATATTAGTATTGAAATTATTGTTAGAAGAATTATTCATCATATTACCAAAATTATTAGAATTATTCGCCATATTATTATTATTATTAAAATTATTTCTCGTGATATTGTTCATTGTATTATTCATTGTATTGTTCATTGAGTGGAAGGCGCTGTTCATGGTGTTGTTCATGGCGTTCATGATGTTGGAAGGGTTGTTGTGGTTGGAAGAGGGGTTGAAGATGGACTGCATGAAGAGGTTCATGTTGTTGAGAGTGTTTTGGACCATTTGGTTGTTCGCTTGTATCTGCCTCTCCACCGACACGTAATTGTTGAAATGATTGTGATCATTATCACCGACGTCAACATCATCAGTGTGAATAAAATTAAAACTAACATCATTATTATAATTTATGTTTTCATTTTCATTTTCATTTTCATTTTCATTTTCATTTTCATTTTCATTTTCATTTTCATTTTCATTTTCATTTTCATTCTCATTTTCATAAACATTCCCATTGAAATTATAATTATTATTGTAATTGATATTACTACCATTATTACTGTTATTATTGAAATTATTGCCATTATTACTGTTACTATTGATATTAATATTAATGTTGCTGTTGTTGTTATTGCTATTGTTGTTATTGATATTGATATTGCTATTGTTGTTTCTGTTGTTATTGCTATTGTTGTTTCTGTTGTTATTGCTATTGTTGTTATTGATATTGATATTGCTATTGATGTTTCTGTTGTTGTTATTGTTGCTATTGTTGTTGCTGTTGTTGTGAAAAGAGAAGTATATACTTCCTTCGTCCATTGGTACCCCCTCTTCTTCCCCTTCCTCATTTCCCTCTTCTTCCGCTTCCTCTTCTTCGTTTTCGTATACGTTGTTGACTGAAAGAAAAAATATTTGTATCAATATATTTAAGTTTCATTTTTTTATTTATTAATTATTATTTATTTATTTCATTTATTTATTTATTTATTTTATTTATTTATTTATTTATTTCATTTATTTTATTTATTTATTTATTTATTTTATTTTATTTTATTTTATTTTATTACCCAAAAACAGATTCATATCGTCTTCATCTCCCTCAAAACCATCCTCCCAGAGCATATTCATCCCCAGTTGATAATTTTGATGAAGATCACGAAGATGTAGATGAAAGTGATTAATATTATTATTATTATTATCATCCTCTTCATAATAGTCATTTCCATTTTCATTTTCATTTTCATTTTGATTATCTTTTACAATGCTTTGATTATCTAGATATTCTTTCAGATCGACCTCTATCCCATCCACTTTGATGGTATATATCTTCTTTTTATCTTTGTTCTTGCAATCCTTCGAGCTTCTGTGCTCTTCTATATCCCCTCTTTGTCCCTTTTTTTATTTATAAAAGTTTTAAAAAAATGAGTATCATAAATGTACTGAAGATATATTAAATTAAGAATATAAGACGATCATATGATCATTGATAGTCAAGATATTAATTAATTATTTTGATCCAATTTTACTGTCCATTCGCAATCTCTTGATCCATTTGGATTTTCCAATGAACAATATATATTCAATGAATCTGATATTTTCTTTATCACTATAGAGCATTTCGAATTATTCAAAATTTTGAGATCTATTCTTTTTTTTTTCATTGTGGAGGATTGTTAATTTAGCCTAAATTAATTTATTTTTTCTTCTTTATTTTTTATTTACTCTGTCTTGCAGATAGGACAAGTATGCATTCCATTCTTTATCATCTGCAACAAACATAATTTGCAGAATGTATGTCCACATAAAGCCAATGTGATAGGATATATATATGGCTCTGTGAGGAATGTTCAATAAAATAAAAGTTATATAGCAAGGAAATTTTTAATTTTACCATAACATATGGAACAAAGAATAAATTCTTCAAAATTAGTGTCTTTATATTCAAAATTGGTTTGCATTTTTTTTATTTTATTTTTAGAAAATAATAAATTAACATAAAATCATTTGGCTATTATCTATTGATCAAATGTAAGATTTTGGTTCATCCATTTATTTCACAAAATTTTCCTCTTTATTCTTTTGGTAACATATTTATTTTCAATTACATATTCATATCAGGATCATGAATGATTGAATCAATTGATCATATTATCTTTTAATTTGTCATAGATGGATTGGAGGCTCAAATCATTAGCATCAGAGGGAGAAATACTCAAAGTTTTATTCTTTCCCTTATTTCCACTCTCAATACAAATGCTTTTCTTCTTCACATCCAAAATGGAGCTCATATAATCGATCAATTCATTATTTGCCTTCCAAATGAAATGAAAATGAGTATTCATTTGATAATATTTCATTCATACCTTATTATCTTGAGCTTGTTCAGCAATGGCAACTTCAATATATTCATCTTCGATTGATAATAAAGAATTATTCTTGGAGTTGGGTTTGGCTTTGATGATGAGGATGAAACCCTTTTTATCATTGAAAGAAATTGATTTGGGGAATTTGATATCATTGGTATTGATGGTGGTTTTAGGTATGGAATGGAGTAATTTTTTTGAATTTTTCATTTTTTTTTTTATTTTTGAAAGTTCAATCAATAAAACAAAATTAAATATAAAACAAAATTTAATGGAACAAAGATTAATAGAAATCGATTCCAAGACTTCCATCTAACTGATTGAAAACAGTTTGGTTCATTGTATCGAGCTCCAGCTTGAGTTTATCGATTTCTTCAGCCAAAAGGGACATTTCCAAAGAAATTTCGTTTTTGTCCAGCAGATCTCTTTCAAGCTCGAGATATTTGAGCTTTTTCTTTTTGATCTGCAACTTGAGCTCGTAGATTTGGGAAACAATTTCATTAGTTTGATTAATTAGTTTGAATTTCTTCTTGTCCTGTTCATTCTCACAAAGTGATTGTTCTCCCAACAACCTTTTTTGAACAAGGGAGGGTTTAGGAGAAGGAAAAAGAGAAGAGTTGATTGAATAGGAAAGAATTTTGTACACAACGTTGCGAGTTAATTTGGTGAGAGACAACTTTGAGAAATGTTTGATGCACAAAAAAAATAGTTTGACAGTATTATGATGATAAGAAGAAAAGTACTTGTGAGTGGTGGGCTTCCAAATTTCTTGTTTGTCAATCATTTCATAAAGCAGCTTGTAATTATTTTCAGAGGAGTTATCCGTGTGGCTTTTCTTATTATTATTATTGTTATTAGTGATTTTGCTTTTATTTTTTGAACGGTTGTTGATGTTGTTACAAATTAGATTTTTTAAAGAATTTTTTTGGCGATCTTCGAGAGTGAGGTCATACCCATACGATAAAAAGGAAATCAGAATCGATTTCAGGATTTCAGGATCATGAGCATGAATGTGCGAGCGGAAGATTTTGTGGAGAAGGGTGTCGCCATCCTTGTTGATCTGATTGAGATGGCTTTTCATTTCGAGGAGATATTTCAAATGAGGATAAAGAAAATGAGATGATTTGGGATGGATCAAAAAAGAGAAGAGAGGGATTTCATCCTGGCTATTTCTGGCATTGATATCCATTTTTTGAAGGATCAGATATTTAACAATTTCGAAATTGGAATTGTGCATACATGCCAAATGAAGAAGAGAATCGCCGCTTTTAAAACTGGAAGAAAGATCACATTTGAGATGCGTGACGAAAAACTTGACGACATTCAAGGAGGGGTTTTTGATGCAGGCCACGTGGAACGGCGTTTGGTTCTTCAAGTTGGTGATGTTCAAATCGCAGCTTAACTCGACAAAGAAATACTTTATGACATCAACACTAGAGTTGTGACTGCCTTTCAAAACAAAATAAATAACAAAAAAAAAATTAAAAAAATAATTTAAAAAAATGATTTCAAAAAAAAAAAATGATGATAAATTTAAAAAATAAATTCAATATAATTTACAAGCCAAATGAAGAGGGGTATCCAAATCGATGTTCCCTACCATTTTGACGTAACACTTGAGATTTTCCACCATGTATTTTATGATCTCTATGTTTTGGTTGTTCCAACAAGCAAGCTCGAATGGACAAAGACCCTTGCAGTTCTTCATGTTGACGTCGCTTTCGGTTTCCTCAATCAGATACTCTACTATTTCCAAGTTTTTGTTATTCCTATTTTTAAAATAATAATGTGAGATTAGAAAAATTTTTAAAACTAAAAAATAAAAATTTATTAATAAAAATTAACAAAATAAAAAAAAATATATTAAAAAAAAAATAACAAATGAAATAAAAAATAACAAATTAAAACATTAAATAGTAAAAAAAAAAAAATAACAAATTAAAACATTAAATAAGTAAAATAATAAATTAAAATAAATTTTTTATTTTTTCGATATCTATATTTTAATGAGTGGCTCTATTCAATTTAAAGGAGCACCCTTAAAAAAGAATTGAAAAAAAAAAAAAATTACCAGCAAGCCAAATGAAGAGGGGTATCTCCATTGTTATTTTTCAAATTAACATCGCATTTTGCTTTTTCGCACAAATACTTAACGATTTTGCAGTTATTGTTGTTCTGAGAGGCTAAATGCAAAATGGTTTCGTCATAGTTATTCACTAAATTCACTTTACACTTTCCCTCTTTTACCAAATACTTGATCAACTCCAACCGGCTATTATTCATACCTTCAAAAATAAAATTTAAATGCAGAACATAATAGAAAAAATAAAAAAATAAAATGAAAATGAAAAATAAAAATGAAAAAAAATGAAAAAATAAAAAAATAAAAAAATAAAAAAACAAAAAAATAAAAAAATAAATAAAAAATAAAAATAAAAAATAAAAATAAAATTAAAAAATAAAATAAGATATACAAGCTAAATGAAGAGGAGTATTCCCTGCATTGTTGTGCATGTTCAAATCACAAACAGTGGCGTCAACAAAATACTTGACAAGATTGAAATTGTCTTTGATGTTTTCAGCGAAAATGGTATGAAAAGGAGTGTTCCCTTCTTTGTTTCTTGCATTCACGTCACATTTTTTTTCTTCAATCAAATAGTGGATGATGTCCGCATTATTGTAATTCAAACAAGCCATGTGAAGCGGGGAATTTTCTTTGGCGTCTTTCAAATTAATGTCCGCTTGTGTATTTTCCAAAAAGTATTTGACAATTTCATAAGTGTTTTTCTTTGAATAAAATATCATATGGAATGGACTGTGTCCATTTTTGTTGTTCTTTTTCATGTTCACGTCACATTTTAATTCCTCTATCATGTATTTAATTATTTTCAAATTTGTTCCTCTGCATGCTTTGTGAAATGGTGTATATCCATTCTTGTTTTTGATATTTATATCACATTTTACTTGTTCAAACAAATATTTTATAATTTCCAAGTTTGAGTTATACCTTGACAATAAATTTTGAAAAATTTTAAGATGAATTCTTAGAAAAAAATCATTTTTCAAAATTTTATATTCTGTTTCAGATTTATTTGAATTTTGTGTATAAAGATGAAAAGTTTACCAACATGCAAAATGAATTGGTGTGTTTCCGTCATTGTCCCTTGTGTTTAAGTCACATTCTTTCTCATTTGTTAAATACTTTATTATTTCCAAGTTATTGTTGTATGATAGAAAATAATGTGTAAAGGAATATCCATGACTGTTTTTTTTATTGACATTATAATCATTGTGTTCAAGATATAATTTCAATTCATTCACATTCTCTGATTTTATCAAATTTGAATCCCCATTTAACTTTATATTCCCTTTATAATTTTCATAGAATTTGAATAAACATTTATTATTGAAAAATCCTCTTCATTATCAATTAAATTAAATTGTTGGAACCTTTGTTATTTTTTGGAGATTTTGGTTCTTTATTTTTCATTTTTTTTAATTTCTGAATAAAGATAGAAAATTTGTTTTATAAAGTTTGTATATAAAATGAATAACTTATTCTTTCAAATTTATTTAATAAAGAACACAATTGTATAAATATAAAAATTATTTTAATAATAAAAAAGATTATTTATTTGTTTCTTTTTTTGGTGCTTCTTTTTTAGTAGCTCCTCCCTTAGTTGGTCCTTTAGCTGGGGTCTTTACTGGAGTTTTCTTATCTCCTCCTTCTTTTTTACCAGCAGTTTCCATTTTCTTTTCCATTTCGAGACGATTTTGTTTTCTTGCTCTTCTAATTCTTCTTCTAGATTCCAAACGTAAAGCAATACGTGCTCTTTTAAGTTTTGCAACAACAGATTTTTTAGGATCTTTTTCATCATTAGTGATAGCACGAGTTTCACTTTCTCTAAGAACTTCAGTGTCAGGAACACGAGGGAAAGGGAATAAAAATAATGAAGTATTTTGAGTTGCATTTTTGAGTTCTTCTGGTTTTGCATCTTGTTTTCTAGGTTTTTTGGAGTTTGATGGGAAAAGAATAAGTTTTGATTTATATTCTTTAAGTCTATCAACATTTCTTCTCAAATGTTCTTCATTTTTATTTCTACGTCTGTGATCAACAGAAATACCGATGTTTCTTGCAAAATTTTTATCAATACCAGCTTTTTTAAGCTCATCAAATGTAAATCCTCTTCCTGCTCTTTGTTTCATATTATATCTAATTGTTGGACACTGAACAATTGGTCTCAATAATCCTGCGGTTGGTCTTGGAGCATTATTCAAAGCATTAATGTGACGGAGTCTACGTCTTCTTTCTTTTTTCTTTGGTTGATCGAACCATGTTCTGATTCTTCTTTGCCAATGCTTTTTAAAGTGACCATTTGGGACTTGATTGTTGTGACGTACCCTATAAATTTAAATTATTTTTTGATTTATGAAGATGACATCTTTTCAAATTTTGTTTGTTAATATTTTTTATGTTTTTGATCCAATTCTTTTTTTGATAGTTAATTATTGGGATCAAATTCTTATATATTTATATTTGTAATGGAAAAAAGAATTACATATTATCGAAGAGATTTTATTTTATTTTTCAATATTAAGTTTTTATTATTTTTAAAATATAAAATATTTTCTTTATACTTTATATTAAGAACGCAAATAAAAATAAAAAATTCGATCTTACTATTTTATAGATTTTATTTTTTATTCATTTATTTATAAATTTGAAATATATAAAAAAAATCGTGATCAAGTTTGTCCAGCATGCCAAAAAAGTCAGTTCAAGTATTTGGAAAGAAGGTAAAAATTAAATACATGTTAAATCAAAATAATATTGATTAATTTATCAAATAATGAGCTTTGAGAATAATCCTATAATAAATGATTGCTTTACAAACCTAATAAAATTAATATTGATATTTATATTTAATCAGAAAAAAGCTATTGCAGTCGCATTTTGCAAAGAAGGAAGAGGATTAATTAAAGTTAATAGCTCTCCATTAGAAACCGTTGAACCACAAATTCTCAGATATAAAGTATATGAACCTGTTCTCATTCTTGGCAAGGATAAATTTTCCAAAATTGATATTCGTGTAAGAGTAAGAGGTGGAGGACCTGTATCAAGAATTTATGCAGTCAGACAAGCTATCGCAAAAGCAGTCGTTGCATATTATCAAAAATATGTCGATGAATCTTCTAAAAATGAAATTAAACAAACATTGATTGAATATGATCGTTCTCTTCTCGTGACTGATCCACGTAGAATGGAACCTAAAAAATTCGGAGGTCCAGGTGCTCGTGCAAGATACCAAAAATCTTACCGTTAAATTATTTGGAAATAAAAATCATGAAAAAAAAAAAAGAGTTTAAAATTTATTATTATTACGTTTTATAATTTGATCTCTTTTTTTGAATAAATAAAATGGTTGATAATTTAACTAAAAAGTCTTTTAACAAATAAATTTAACTTTAAAATTCACATTATAAACGAATCAACACCTAAATTCCCAACCAAACATAAAGAAATTTAAGAAATTCCAAAAAATAATAAAAGATATGAGAGATTTTGATTCAAATCAAGAAAATAGTTTAACAGTTGATTCGAATGAATGTTTGAGCAGAAAAATAAAGATGGTTTTGGAAATTTTTTCGAAAAATGGTTTTGAAACTTTTGATAATATCTATTTCTTCGGGAAAAGATTAGATCATTGTTTCATTTCAGAAGATATGATTAATTGGTGTTGTCGAAATGATTCAGTTGTGGATAAATTGTTTGATGTGTACAATAAAAATTCGAATGAAAGAAAGATCAAAAGGAGAGAATTGGAGATCAAATTTGAAATCAAAAAAAACAAAAAGATTCCTGACATTTTGAACGAATTGCTTGAAGATATTGTCGAAAAGAATATATGTGGGAGAGATAATCAAACAAATTTTCATTTGAAACTAATTAAAGCCAGTAAGATTTTTATACTTTTAAACAAGCGAATAATTAATTGATTATTAATAATTAAAATAATATATTATTATTTTTAGCCAAAAATCTGTCTCAAGCTGATATATCTGTCAAAAAGAATTTAGAAGATAATTTGTATGAAGATGATATAGAGCAATACCTGAAAGATAATCCCATCAAAAGGAATCTCAAGTTCAAGAAGACAAAATTGATAGACAGGATCATCCAGAAGTACCACAGATACATAGACATCTACTCCATTAAAGAATATCAAACATATTTTGAAGATAAAAAGAATAGAGCTTCTCAAGATAAAGTATTCATAAAAAGGAGAATTAAAATCATACAACTCTTTCATATTTTACTCCATCTTGGGATCATTTCTCCTGTAGACAAGAATTTTTGTCTTTTTTTTGAAGTTTCTCCCTTTTCTGTTTACCATTTTAGCCATCTTAACTTTCAGGATCTTGATGCAATTCAAAATCATCTCATATCTGTCACAGATCAAATGAAAAAAGAGATTAATGTGAAAGATAGGCGAAAAAAATTAAAAATCCATAAGAATTGTTTCAGTTCCAAGGTATTACAAATTACCTTTAACACAAGATCATTTTTTTTAAGATGATATTCAGTCAAATTGTTACAAAAAATTAAAAAAATCAAAAACTTTATTCTTTAATTAACTCATTTTTTTTTTTATTCAGGATGCCTTATTTTGGTTGGGTCAAAACGTTCCACAAATTGAAAATGTTACAGATGCAGTGAATTTTGGACTTCTCCTTGAAAATTTTGGGCTCTTGTCTCATGGTATTATTTTTATACATTTACTTTTTATTTTTGTTAATTTTTGGCACTTCCAAATAAAAAAGTTTCACACAAACATCAATTTTGTGAGGGATCTCATCTTTATCGTTTTTGTTCCAAAATCCTCCACTCTGGGTCTCTTTATTTCAGGGTGAGTCCAAAAGAAAAGTTCAAAAGAGTTTTTGTGATCCTCCGCAAAGAAACAGCCACCATCTATGAAAACCAAAATGAGGATAAATTATTGAAGGAAATATCCTTGGAGTCGACTTCTGTTTCCACTATCCAAACTTTTGAGAAGTACTCTTCCAAGAACAGTGATGAAGAAAACTTGCTTTTTCATTTTTATATTGTTGATCCTTCTTCTGTTCATTTTTTTGCTTGTCCTAGTGACAGGGAAAGAAACATTTGGTTCTCTGTTTTTGCTAGTTTGAATGACAATTTGAACCAAGAAAACTTTTTTTTTGAATTTATTGAATCTTCCTTTTAAAAATTAAAACTTCTTATTCTAAAATATTTCTTTAATTGAATTGTTTTATCTTTTAGTGAACTTTAACTTGTTGAATTGAAGTTTTTGGAACTTTTGTTTTCTATTTATTTTGTTTGGAGGAGGTTTGCTAAGAACCATCTTCTTGGAAGTGTTGAGATCTTCCTCTCTTTTAATACAAATAAGATCTCTTTGTGACTCAACATAGTTAAAAGAAGAAGATAATCCTAGAACTTTTTTTGATAAATTTACAAAGCAATTTGAAGAAGGTTTGTTGTATATCATTTTCTTTTCAATCTTATTTCCATAACGAACATACTTTGTTTTTTTAGGAACCAAGGTATTTTGGACAGTTGTGGGGTAAACACAAAGCTCCTCATACCTTTGTAGTTTCATTTCTTGGTAAGTAATAAATATTTCATCGGAAAACTCTGGTTTGTATTTTGAAGAAAAAGACAGAGAAATACATTTTAACAAGAGAGGTTTTGGGAAAATTGGAAAAATGATTGCTTTTTTGGTTTTGAAAAAGTGTTTCAAGCATAGAACAAAGTTAAAAATTTTTTGTTTGAATTCCACTGGAAGAGTAGAGTGCATTGGTGCTGTCCACAAACTTCCTTCGTTCCATAAATTCAATACCCTTTGAATTTTAATCTGGTCAGAAATAGAGATTTTATCATGAAACTAAGAATTTTTCAGAAAAAGAAAATTAATTGCAAGAAAAATTTAGATAATGAATTACAGGAAAGAATCGTTCAAAAGAGCGAAGAGATAATCTTGTATCCTAACATGATAAAAAAAGTTAATTAAACAAATAAAGAAAAATAGTCAGTATATACATTTACGGAGTTGTGGTACAAAAGGGTGTAAAAAATTGGATTTTTATGGAAACCATTTAAGTTTTCAAAATCGGACAAAGAATAATTTAAAAGTTTTTTTTTTTGGGCGAGAGATATTTTGCTGGGATTAGTTCTTATCAAGTCATCCAATTGAATTAAATAATTATTTTTGACAAAAAATTGAGCAATGGGAAACAAATCATCGATATAGCTAGTAAACTCAAGGATCGTCTCAATTAAATGATTTTTGAGGCAGTTTTGTAAACTGAAATCAATTTCTTTTTTCCCAGATTTTTGGAGGAGAATTTTGAGAATGGAGGGATCGACTTTGGGATTGGTGCAATAAAGAGACAAGTACTTGGAAGTGTCTTTTAAGTGAAGGAGATCAAGAAGAAGGAGAATGCTTTTGCTATTTGAGCCATCGATGCAAGAATACTCCAAACATTTTTTCAAGAAAGAGGCGCGCTTCTTCTTTTTTTCTTCCTTTAGCAGAAACTCAAAAGACAACATGTGCAAATTCATTCTCCCTGTAAAACAATTGAAAAGGAAATATTCTTTGTTGGAGAGAATGGTTTCGGGCGTTGCTCCTCTGTCCAGGAAATACTCCAAAAGAGGTTTGCTTTTAAAAGGTTTTTTCCAGAACAAAGAAAAGAGTTTGTTGCAAAGAAGAGGGTCATTTAACACCTCACAAAAGTCATCATGGAGAAAAAAAAAAATTTCCCCACAAAATTCTTCTTCAATCGAAGAACAGAATTCTTCTAATAATGAAACTCCCTCGGAATTTCGAAAAGACCAATTTATATCCAATCGAATGTTGAGCAAATAGATAAAGTTATCTTTGTTGGAAAAGATGTAACTAAGCGGAAGTTTTTTGGAATCATCCTCAACATAAATATCTCCTCCTCTGAAAACCAATTCTTCAAACAATTCAAAAGAAAAATAATCTTGGTTATCACATAAATGATGTAAAAAAGTCTTCCCATCCACTTTACTAATGTAGTTTATATCTGCCTTGTTATCCAGCAAAAGATGCAGATAATCTTTATCTCTCCCTCCATCGAAATAGTAGATTAATGGGTGTTTGTCATCCATTTCTTCATTTGCGTCTGCTCCTTTTTCCAGCAGAATTTTTAAGATTTCGTTTTTTTCATTTTGGTTTCTCATTTTTCCATCTAAAGATAATTAAAAAGAAAGGGTTTAAAAGTGAAATGAAGGAAATAAACAATAGTTACTCCAAATGTAATTTCCCAGTGTAATTTTCAAAGGGGAAATTTCGGAACCAGGGATGAAATCCACATTAGCTCGATAGAACTCGATCATTGTTTTGATCATTTGGGTAGATACTTTTGGGTTTTTGAGTGCAAAGTGGAAGGGAGAAAACCCATCTTTGTTCAAATGATTTACATCCACTTTTTTGAGGAGGAATTCTTCCAGATAGGAGATATCTTGTTTTAAGAGGAGATAGTGCGCAATGTTGTTGCCTTTTGCATCTTCAAATTTCTCATCAAAAGGGTATTGATTGAAGAGGTAAAAGATTCTATCTTCTATTTTTTCTGTTTTCTTCAAGTATTGAAGGTAGGGAGTGAATCCTTTGGTGGTTTTGAGATTTACATTTGTTTTGTTTTCAATCAAAAAATCGATTATTTCGAAATTTGGTTGTTTTTTTGAACATTCCATGTGCAGAGGTGTTTTTCCTTTTTTATTCTTCAAATTTGGATCTGATTTTTTCTCTATCAATTTTTTAATGAGACTAAACTCTTTATTTCTTGAGATTATTAAATGTATAGGTGCATTAAGTGTATCATCGTAGGAAAGATTTACATCAACACAAAAATCAATCAAAAATTCAAAAATTTGGCTATCAAAATAAGTTAAATTGAGATAAAAGAGGAGAAGATTGGGATATTCTCCTTTCTCCAAAAAGGATTTTATGATTTCTTTATTCTTCCCAGAAATTATGAGATCAATAGTTCTTGTGCCATTAATTTTTTTGAATGCTTCAATTTTTTTTTTTTTGAAAAGAAATTTGAAGAGAAAGAGGTTTTCACTTTTGCAAGCATAAAACAATGAATTATCAAAATTTTCAACAGATTTTCCAATCAGTTTGTTTAGTTTTTTTTCCTTTTCTGATTCATCCTCTCCTCCATGTAAGATAACAGAAAGATTTTTGCCAAAGTAGTTTAAAAACAAATCATTTATCATTTGTTTGCTGGGAAGTTTTTTTTATTTTATTTCATGAATTAAATCAATGAAATCAACAAAAGTGTTGCTTAATTTCAGTGATTGATTTTTTTTTTTCATTTTCATTTCATATTTTCATTTCACTAATTTCATTTTTAAACGCCATAATTAAAGATTATGTCTTTGATTTTAAAGGATAAATAGTTTAATTTGATTTGTTGATTTTTCAAAATTTTTGAATTTTCATTAGACAGCTTCAACTTCCCAGTAAGTTTTGGTGCAACTATCTTCCCTTAATTTCAAGTTCATAAGTCCTTCAGAAAGAAAGTCACCTTTGTGGCTGGTCAACAAGTATTTTCTGGTACCTTCATGATCAACTTGTTCGATTCTCCAAATTTCAGTTTCTCCTCTTGTATCGCTCAGTCTCAATTTGTGGTCACAGCTCAAATATCTTCCGTCATATTCATTTCTGAGTGCAAAAAGACCATCTTGACCACAGCTTTCGACACACCAAACTTCTTTTTCTCCTCTATTTTTTGCATGTTTAATCTTGTCTTTGTTGAAAGTGAGATACTTGTCTTTGCTTGATAGAAGAGCGATTCTTGCTCCTTGTGTGAAAAGACCAATTCCGAGTGGTTTTTTGGTTTGTTCTACGTGGTGATGATGTACTTCCTTTGTTTGAGTGAGATTTTGGTCAAATATTGGTTGTTGAGTTCTTTGCTCAATAAGTATTTTTTCACCTACAATCGCTGGTCTATCTTCAACTATTGGTTTGTGTCCTACAATGACATCCTTTTCTCCAATAATTGGTTGCTGTCCAACTACGACATTTCTTTGTTCCATGATAGGTTGATGTCCAACAATAATAGGTCTTTGTTCAATGATTGGTTGTTGTCCCACTACCACATTTTTCTTTTCAAAGATTGGTTGTTGTCCAACTACAACTTTTTCTTTTTGTACAATTGGTTGTTGTCCAACTACAAGAGGTCTTCCTTCGATGATTGGTTGTTTTCCAAGAACCACTGCATTATCTTCGAGGTGGGGATGTTGTAATTGTTCATTTTGCCTGTTTAATCCTTCAGCTTTTGCTAAAAAATTGAAATTTACCTTTGTAAGTTTAATTGAAAAAATACTTACTTTGTTGTAAATTGCTCATGTTTGTTATTTGTTGATTTTGATTTAGTTTTTTTTTGTTTTTTTAATTTATTATCTTTTTTTTTTTTTTCTAATCGATTATAAAAAAGAGCTGTATTTTTTGATAATTTTCCAATTTATTTAATAAGCTTATTCGCGTTTAGAAAATGTAATTATCAACCAAATGAAATTTTTTTTTTGAATTCATAATTTAACAGATTAATATTTTTCAATGCAAACTGAATAAAAGTTTAGATTAGGATAAAATAACAATATGGGAATTATTAAGTATAATTTAAATAAATATGTATAAAATTTTAATTTGTTCAAAAAAAAAAAGATGGATCAATTTTTGACCTCAGGAGCAAAATTAGAAGCAAACTTGTCAAAATTGTTCTCAGCAATTGACAAATTGGTAAGAAAGATGTGATTAGGTTGGAAGGTTTTGACCTGGGTGTAAAGACGCTTGGAGAGAGAAGACTTGTTCTGCAAAGTGTAGCAAGTAGCCAGGTTGATGAGTGCGTCGGAAGATTTGGAGTCCTTTTCGAGAGATTCTTTGAGGTTTTGGATGGAATCCTCGGTTTGGTTGATTTGGAGGTTGGCTACAGAAAGTCCATTGAGCAAGAGTGATGTTGGGCCAAATTTCTCGACCAATTCTTGTTTTTTTTGAATGAAAAAGAAAGAAAAATGAATAAAATTAGTTTTCTTGGAAAAAAATTTAAATTTTTTTTTACCTTGGTAGATGTAAAACGCTTCTTTGGACTTTTCTTCAGTTCCGTAGTAGAGCTTTACCCAGGCGGTTGCCAACAAGGTGAGGGGATTCTCATCATCGTATTTTTTGATGAGATCTGACAATTCCTTCTCTGCATTTTTAATTCTGTCTATCTTCAAATACATTTGTATCATCATTGCTTTTCTGCAGAATATTAATCAGATTATAATGATGAAAATATTATAGAACCTTATATTAAAATATACATATCATAATGATGAAAGCAGAATGATATTTGGATCTCATTGATCAATTATATAGTATCTTATGTTGAGATATAAAAATTGATCCAAATTATATGGCGCAGATTAAATTCTCACAAAAAATTTTTCAATATATGAGGAAAGAAGTTATTTATACTTAATTTCAAAATATTTTGGGCATTATTGAAAATAAAATTATATAATTTTACCCTTCTATAGATTGGACCTTTACAGCACATTTGAAAGCATTATCATTATTATTCTCGTTGATATAAATCAAAGATGCAATCAATAAGAAATTCTCATTGTTTGCGTTGGAACCCTTCATCCATTTCTCCAAGGTCTCCAAAGCATCATTCTTCAAATCTTTGTCATCAGAAAGATATTTGGCAAAGATTAATACAGCCTTCAAATCAGCAGGATGTTTATCATTGATCTCCTCCAAAACAATTTTATAATTGCCTTGTGCTAAATAACTTTTATAAATAAACACGTCTCTTTGGATCTTTTGCTCCACTTCAGGGCAATCTATATTTGATGCTTCATTTATTACTCTTTGATAGTTTCCTAAGTAATATAGGTCTCTAATTTCGTTGAGATCTGTCATATTCTTTACAATTTTTTTTTTATTATAATTTTCTTTATGAACACGTTATTCCTTTCCATCACTATGTTAAAACATTTGCACAAAAATTTTTGAAATAAATTAATTAATTTTGGAAGTAAATTTGAAATGTTCTTAATTGATATCTTTTTGTTATGAAGGGTTTAAACATTCTTCATGAACTGTTGAGATCTTCCTCTTTTGTAATTATTAAATTCTATTAGTGACTCTAAAAAGTTAAAAAGATAAACCTCTAAATTCTATTGGTTAATTTACATTGTAATCTGAAGAATAGAGTGTCTTCATGCTTTCAATAAACTTGCTTAAGTTTCCACTCTTTGAAGATTTTTTCTGTTGATCTTAAATTTATTAGAAAATTAAAATGAATTAATATTTTAAAATAAATCAATGTTATTACTCCATTGAATGTTGCACATCCTGTAATATTCAACTTTCCTGACATGTTTTGGTAGATTTGAGTGGTGATGCTTCTTTCAAATCCTTGATTAAAGTATCCAATAAAGCTTTATTATTAGAGATATTAATTGCTGAGTTGATCACAAAAGAGGAGTTGGAGATGGAGAAAACATAAGAGTGTTTTCCACTAATATTCGCATATGACACATCAAAGTTGTTTGTATTAACAATTACTACTCCATTTGAACTTTCACAAAGTGAGCAGTTAGGAACTTGATAAATGCAAATTTGGGGTGATGTGGAAGGAATGAGGGTGGAAGGTGTTAGATTCGAAGGACTGTGAGTCGAAGGTATGAGAGTCGAAGGAATGAGGGTGGAGGGAATGAGAGTAGAAGGAGTAAGAGTAGGAGTGAGAGTGGAAGGAGGAAGTGTAGAGGAAATTAGGCAACTTTGGCAAGAATAATTGAGAGTTTGTTCAAAAATCAATTTATCTCCTTTCCAAACAGATTGAGGAAAAATAATATTTACCTTTTTGTATAGACCTGAAGTCCAGTTGTTCCAAGAACACCTGCTGCTCTCTGGCTGAAGTGCAAACCCCATTACTCCTACTTCTCCATTAACCTAAAAAATTTTCCCTCATTTGAATATTGTCATTTGGTCCATAGATCCCTATTCACCTCCTACTCTTTGTAATCCATATACAATCAAAGCACTTGAATTAGAAATTTCTCTCAAATTGTAGCAATTAGAAACTTCGCTAGAAGGTTGACTATTTCCTATCACTCCTCCTATATATTAATCCCAGTTGCGTTTACTAAGGTTATTAACTGTTGTTGCTCCCATTGTTATTCCAATTAAACCTCCAACAGGAATATGCCCATTAATCACATTAGATATACTTTGCTCTGTCGTTGATAAAGTTATATTATTGATGTTACAACCCACAAAATATCCAAAAAGTGCTCCAACATTAGCGCGGCCTGGAGCTATTATATTTATTATTTAAAACTACATTTATTATTATTGCATTAATTCCAATTCCAAATAATCCAGCATTGTCGACATTTGAAAGTGCCATTTTCAATTGGGGTGAAGCCACTGTAATTGCCACAATCAATGTTCGTAATCAAGTTATAATAAACACTGGCATTATTTGTTAATATAGCAATCAGAAATATTAAATATTTGTGATTTGATTTTAGATACCCTAATATCAGAATAAGTAATAAGTGATAAATATGCATTTTAAATTGCTTTCGATCATCGCTAGTACAAAGCATGCTTTTGGTATGCATTTGGAGGCTTATGTTTAAGAAAAGAAAGTTTTGTCCATTCTTTTGCTTTCTTGGAGTAATCATCATCAAATAATTGGGTTTATCATTGATGATAGGATATTCCATCTTTTCGATTGTTTCTTTTCAATTAATTCTTCTTTCTATTTTCCTATATACTTCAAAATTATGAAAACTTTGCTGTAGGTATGGTTTTCAAGAAGATAAATGAAGTTCTTGGGATAATCTAAAGAACTATTGTTTTCTGATGATTTGGTGAATAATTCAAACCAACTTGGCTGATCATAGAATCTTTTTTCAGCAATATTTTGTTTTCTTTCCTATCACAAAGTTCCAATCACATCAATTTCTCAAACATCATTTTTCCCAATTCCAAACTCATAAATAGCAAACCAAAAGCAGTTTTAAAAACCAACAAAAATAAAAGCTTTTGATCCAGATTCAACAGAAACAACTTGTTAAATTTGATTTGAATTGATAAATTCTGGACTGTTGAAAGATGATTTTAGAATTCATTTTTAAGATAGAATTAAATAGGAAAAAGAAATTACAGGATCTTTAAATAAAACTTTAAATTAAACTTTAATTTAAACAAAAGACTCATTTTGGTAGTTGTTTTTTTTTGTAAAACTGGGCTGTGCTCAAAACCACAACCACTATAAAAAATAATCTTTCAAAATAAGTCATTTGAAGAGAAAAATAAAAATAAAATAGGAATAGAAAGAGAAGGAAAGAGAGAGGTAGGGGGAGCAAATTAGTTGAGAGGGACACTTTTTTCTTCATCAATAAAATCAGACTTGCGAGAAGAACCGAGCTTTGAAGAAAAGTTGGGAGAATTGGCGTTGGCAGCCAAACTTTGAGAAAAAGGAGAATGTTTGGGTTGAAACATGTACACCATCACAAAAGCTGCCAAAAGAAGGAAACAATCTATCATGTAATACAGAATTGTGAATTTGTACATGTCGTTCAGAATGTTTGGGTTCACTGAAAAATTGATGCACATGAATGCTGAAAAGATTAGTATCCCATATATGATCACTAAGATCGAAAACTTTAAATACTTTCTTATTTTCCTGCTTTTTTGAGTATTGCTCATTCCATCTATTTAAAAAATTTTTATTTTTTATTTTTTTTTATTTTATTTCTTTAATTTTAACAGATAGTGGAGTATTATATATTTTTATTTCCATTTTATTTTATTTTTATTTTTACTTTTACTAAAATTTTATTTTTTATTTTTCCATTTTTCTATTTTTTTTACCAGTGGTTGAATGCAATTTATAAATCAACAAAATACTTCCAAGCCAATAAAATAAAACGTTGAACCCATAAAAAATGCTGATACAAATGCTGATAGCTCTGAACAAATTATCATTTCTTCGATAAGTCGAAAAAGTTATCTAAACTCATAAAAATAAAAAAATAATGAAAATAAAATTATAAAACAAAAAATGTTAAAAAAAAATAAAAAATAAAAAAAATAAAATTATAAAACAAAAACAGTTAAAAATTAAAATTTTTAAAATAAAAAATTTTTACAGCGGAAACAAGAAGAGGGATTTCAACCATCAACATAAACAAAATCAAAACAGTGATGGGAATTACTTTTTTGTTTGAGTTGTTCCCAAATACCTTTAAAATCACTCCTGTATGGACAATAGAAATCACTGTTTCTAAAAATAATTTTAAAAATATAAAATTAGATCATTTTTTAATTTTTCGTTTTAATTTTTTTTGTTTTTATTTTTAATTCAAAAATTTTTTATTTTATTTTTATTTTTTTATTTATTTTTATTTTTTTGTTAAATTTTTTACGAGAGGGAGAAAAAATGATGTACTTCATGTTGTTGAAAATGACTTGAAATTGAAAATTTGTGACCATTCTGAAATACCCTTGGTTGTCAATATTGTATATCATCAAAAAAATTGCATCTAAATTTTCAATGAAATTAAAATGTAATGTAAAGTCAATAAAATAAAAAAAAATTAAAGATTTAAACTTTTTATTAATGAATTTAACTAAAATTTTTGATTAAAAAAATTATAAAAAATAAATAATATTAAAAAAATAAACAAAAAAAATTAAAAAGGAATAAATTTTTCAAAAAAAGTAACAAAGGCCAACATAATCCATCTTAGTTTATAATATTTAAATTGTTGCATTTCATCAAATTTTAATTAAATTTTGAAATGATAAATAAAACTCTGTTTAATTTTTTTATTTAAACTTAACAAAAATTGTGATAAAAAAAAAATAAAAAATAAAATTAAAAATTAGGAAAATAAAACTGAAAAAAATAAATAAAAAAGGAATAAATTTCTAAGAAAATAAAAAATAAAAAATAAAAATAAAATAAAAAAAATTTAATAACAAAAAGTAACAAAATATAAAATTATTAAATAAAATAAAATTTAAAAATAAAAAGTAACAAAATAAAAAATTATTTAATAAATTAAAAAATAAATTTAAATTTAAAAAAATTTAAGGATAATAAAAATAAAAAAATATAATAATAAAAAAATAATTATGTTAAAAAGAATTAAATAAAATAAAATAAATTAAATTAAATAAAATTAAATAAAGCAGGTTTTACATAAAAATACACTAATTAAACTTATGAAGACAAATAGATTGTTTTTTTGTTTGGAGAACAAGTACATTTTGTAGAGGGAGTAAATCATGAGTAATGGACAAAGGAAAAGCATGATTGCCCTCCTAAATTGCATCCCTCCTCTGTTCAACTCGTCGTAAGGATTTTCTCCAGGTGTAAAATCTATCAGTGTTGCTTTCAGTTGTTGTCCATTCTTTCATAATAAAATAAAATAAACAAATTCAAATAAAAAAAATAATAAAAAAAAGATCAATAAAAAATATAATATTCAAAATAATTTATAGTTAAAGGACTTTAACAATATTCCATTATAGTGATTAATGAAATTAATACTAATCATCAATAATCAGTGATTTCAAAAATAAAGAAATGATTTTTTTTATACCTTTGTAAAATTGGATACAAAAGATCTGAAAGAAGGAGCAATTGCATTCACACATATGGTCGGGATCGAAGTGTTGAATGTGTGTTCATCTATTAAGTTGCATACTCTCCATCCATCACTTATCAAAAGCATCCCTTTTGCACCTGCTTTCAACACATATTGTATATGTCTTTCTATTGAGCAATTCCCAAATGCAACCAAAGCTATTTTCCCTGTCAACTTGAATCATTTGATTGTCGGAAATTAAGAATTAAAAAAATTAAATAAAATTAAATAAAATAAAATAAAATAAAATAAATATATATAAAAAATATAAATTTATGTGATAGGGAATAATATTCCAAATCGATAAATCCTCAAATTGTCATTCTGTTAATGTGAAATTTGAATATATTCTATTTTTTCAAAAATAATAATCCCTTTGAGTTTTTTTGTTTTTGGAAATTATTTACATTCGCCTTTATTGGCTGGCAATTAAACAGATTTGTTCCTTGTGGAACAATTTGAGCTACGAAGGGTGTGATTGGTCTTCTCATATATGAAAATCCGGGTTTAATTTCATTCCATGTTAAATTTGCTTGATTGGTTGCCCATCTCAAGCCACAACTGAATTCAATCAAAATCAANTATATTTTATATTTTATATTTTATATTTTATATTTTATATTTTATATTTTATATTTTATATTTTATATTTTATATTTCATATTTTATATTTTATATTCTATATTCTATATTTTATATTTTATATTAATTTTATATTTATTTGAAAATTTAAATGTATTTTATTTTTTACATTTTATTTTTATTTTATAAGTTTCATTTTCTATATTATTCAATTTGTTTTTTTATTATTATTATTGTTGTCACTACTTATTATTTATCATAATTATTTTATTATATTTTTTTTTATTAATAAACATTATTTTTATAGGACATCTTTGCGAGTTCATTGAAGACTGTGAATACTCTTTTCTTTCCACCAAAATCCTCCATCTTTTGGGAGAAGAGGGCCCTAAGACCACCAACCCTTCCAAATATATCCGCTACATCTACAACAGAGTCATCTTGGAGAACAGTTCCGTCCGTGCTGCTGCTGTTTCTGCTTTGTCCAACTTTGCTTTGCATGTAGAGGACCTGAGACCTTCCATCCAATTATTGTTGGGTATAACATTTTTTTTTATTTTTTATTTTTTTATTTTTTTATTTTTTCATTTTTTTATTTTTTTATTTTTTATTTTTTATTTTATTTTATTTTTTTTTATTTTTTTTTTATTCTTTATTTTGTTTCATTTTATTTCTTCTGTCTTCAAAATTTTATAACTTTCATGTAAAGCTTCAAAAAATTTTCATCTTTTTTATTTTCATTGAAAATTTATCATTTTAATTTTTTTGTTTTTTTTTTTAATATTGTTATAGAGAGATGTATTTATGATAACGATAACGAAGTGAGAGACAGATCAGTTTTGTCCTTTTATTCCATCAACCAGGACGTCTCTTTCGCCAAAAAGGTTCATGCGCCTGTTCCTTTCGCCTCATTGAACAAGTTGTCCACCTCTTTGCAGCAATATTTGTCCAAGCCCACCTCTTCCCCTTTTGAATTTGACTTGGCTTCTTTTTCTTCGTAACAATTTTTTCTTACTTTTTATTTTTTATTTTTATTTTTATTTTTATTTTTATTTTTATTTTTATTTTTATTTTTATTTTTATTTTTATTTT
>JAMYWO010000308.1:0-11600 GCA_024220525.1 Cochliopodium minus | reverse complement strand
TTTTTTATTGCTTTTGTGAGGAATATATTTATGGACGAATAAAACTTTAATTTGTAAGAAGATTAAAATTAATTAATTAACAGTTAAAAAATTTGTAATACAAAGATAAATTAGTTAAAAATTATCAAATAATCTGTAATTAAATATATTGACAATATATTCAAATCCTTTTAGAATATTTTCCATTCTTTCTCAGAATTATCATGATTAAAAAGATTATAGCAAAATTTTTCAAACCAAATCAACCTTTTTTTTACATTTATTTCAATAAAAGCTAAATGAATAACAATTGTCAAACTGGGTCCAAGATTGCCTTTAATTATCAATATTGATAATTTAATCTGTTCATAAACTCAAATTTAAGTCATTTGAGTATTATTTTATTCAAAAGTGACTTAATTTATTCTAATAATTTTCCATCTTGTACTCTTTGATCAGTCCATATTATTAATAAAATAAATTAAAAAAAATAGAAAATGATTGATAATATAATCTGTATAATCAATGATAAGAACAAAATAGATGAAACATTCAAAATAATTAATCCATATTGCAAAAACATTGAATTTATAAACCTAAAAAACAATGATTTGAATGAAATTGAATTTGAATCAAATACATCCGAATTAACCAATTACGATCAAAAATTGAGGAAATATATCAAATTGATACTCCATAAATGTTATGAAAAGCATAAAACCAATGCTTTTTTTGATGTGAATATATTTGAATCTGATGGAATAGAAATGAGTGGTAAGAATTTCTTCCAACAAAATATTATTTCTTCACTTTTTTTTAAAACTCCAATAAATTTTTGCTTATTTTATTATTATTCCTTGTTATAGAATGTGAAATAGAAGATAAGGGAGAAATGTTCCAGTCAAAACTGAAGGATAAACAAAAGATTTTTAAGACAAATATCTTGGGATATTATGATGGGAAAGAATATAGATTCTATGAAGGGGAATTAAAGGGGATATGTAAGATAGACGCAAATGAAGAAAATAAAAATCACAAGGAATGGAATATAGATACCATATTCATCCCCATCTCCTACCAAACAAGCATCCACACGATGAATTTCTTCAGATATATTTTCTCCGAAAGAAAAAAAACGGTATTGAAATTGTTCGAAGAATTGAGAAAAGATAAATTCCAACATTATCAAGATCAAGTGAGGATTGTTAAAAGAAATTCAAAGAATTCTTCCAGAGATAATTCCTTCAATGAAAATTACAACAAGGAAAATCTCATTTCCAATGGCGATATCCACGAGACCGAGAGCAAGAAGATAGAGATTCTCTCCAACATGTTGAGCAACCAGCATTACAAAGATTATAAGGGCATCTTCGAGATTCATGTTACCATCGAGTTTGATTATACATCTGAAACAGATAAAAATGAGAAGGTGAAAAATTCACATAAAATATTAATTTGTCATCCACATTTCAATACTATTATATGAAATAATGATTAGATAAATATAAAAGATATAATAAAAAAGATTATATGAAATTAATAAAATTTAAATTAATTTTAGATCGACACCTTCAAAAAAGTCTGCAAAGAAAACAAGCTGAAGCCAGTTTTGATCATGCTAGAGTCTACTTCAGGCCAAACCAACACCCATCTGCTACCTCAAATGATGACTTCCTCCTACCACCCATCTTCATCTCTTTTTGGTACACTTTTAAAAAAATATTTTTAAATTTGTTCTTTTTAAAAATTTATTTTTTGAAGATATCCAAAAAAGAAGTTTTTCTATTTCAAGAATTTTGGCTAGAAAGGGTTTTAAAATCACCAGAACTAAATGTGAGTCCATTTTTTCCAATGAAGGAATCCCCGAGGTAGAGGATGCAGCTCTTCTTCTCCACTCTCCCCTCAACTACTTTGAGTTCCACATCAAGCTCTTCTTTCCCACTGATCAACGTGATGAACTCTCCAGGAAAGTTGAGAAAATTTGTAAAGAGAATGATGCTCATCTCTCTAAAAATGCTTTCAAAAAAGTTGAAAATGGAGAAAAAAAATTTGTAAAAAAACTTTTTTTAAAAGTTTTAAAATAAAATATTATTCATTTTTTTGAAGGTCACTTGCCGTATTTACAAGAAGGGAAGAGATTTTGCTAACTCAAAGTTTGAGAGCCTTTGTTATCTCTTGAAGAATGAAAACTTGGATGTTGAGAGTTCCATCAAGGAATATTCCATTTATGATTCCAACATTTCTTTGGACAAGGGATGGATTAACTGATAAAAAAAAACTTTTGAAAGAAAGTATATTTTAAAACTGTGAATAAGGATAAGAAAAAAAATCAAAATTTTGGACTGTATATTTTTTATTTGTTGGTAATAAAAATCAAAGAAATAAAGAATTTTATTTGTTTTTAAAAAAATTGATTTTTTTTTTTATTTATTAATTTAAATTATTTTTTTGTGTCTTCGACCTTCTTTGATTTTTTGTTTCTCTCATCGTTCCCGCCACTCTCATCCTTGATGGAAGAACGAGTAGAAGAAGAGGAAGTAGTTGAAGAGTTGTTTTTTTCTTTAGAACGAGATCTCTTCTTGTCATGGCGATCTTTGCTGTGATTTCTACGATCACGATCATCATTCTTGTTTTTTCGAATGAGCTCTTTATCTTTGGTGTCCCTAGATTTTTCTCCATAATCACGATCTCTTTTTCTATCTCTTTCTTTTTCTCTTTCCTTGTCTCTATTAAGGTTCCTCTCTTTCTCTCTCTCCTTGTCTCTGTTTCTTTCTCTATCCTTATCCCTCTCACGCTCTCTATCATTTCTATCTCTGTTTTCCCTGTCTCTCCTATTCCTATCGCTATTCCTATCCCTATCCCTATCCCTATCCCTATCCCTATCATTATTTCTATCTCTGTTGTCTCGATTTCTATCTCTTTCCCTATCTCTATTACGATCCCTATCATTATTTCTATCTCTATCATTTCTCTTTCTATCTCTAAGATCATCTTTCAAATCAGTTTTGGAATTCTCACTATTGATCTCTGCAATATTATTATTCTCATTGTTTTTATGCTCATTGTCAATTTCATTATCCCTTTCTACCTTTACCAAATTGGATAGTCTTATTAGCTTCTGATCATTCTCTATCTCGCTTTGTATTATCTCAAGATTCTGTTGATTGTAATTCTCTGGCACACCGGTGCTTTGTGAAGAGACGAGCATCTCCCATAGCTCCACGCAGAACTTTGGAGCATCTTTCTCAAGGAAGCCCATCAGATTTATTTGAAGATCTCTTGGGTCCAAATCTTCTTCCTCGAGCATTGATGATACATATTCTGATACCACTTCATCTTTATCTCCCAAATATTCTTGAACTACAAATTAAAAATAATTTTATCCGTTAAATAAATTTGGAATAATTCTTAATTATTACACATACCTTTTTTATCTATCCATTGTCTTGTAAAGGGTATATTCATTTTCTTCATATCCACCTTCTTTTCAAATATCTTGGCGAATTTGGTTTCTTTTTTGTATTTCTCTTCTTTGTTTCTGAATCTTCCATCTTGTGAGGATGATACACCTATATATAATGGATTGCTCATAATTAATCGATTTTTTTATAAATTAGATTTTAGAAGGAATTTATATCGTTAAAGATATACTTTGTAAGTTTGAATAATTATTTGATTATTATTATTGTTAGAAGGTAATTTTAAATATCGGTTGATACCAATTTTTTTTTTTTGAATTTCAAATGTTGGATTAGATATAGATAATTTGTTTGAATCAAGGATAGTGTCTACTTTTGCATCAGTAGTTGATGGCTCCTGCTTTAGCGGCGATGACACGGTGCATTATTATTCCAGAAATGTAGTTGCTTCTTGGTTTTGTATTTCTCAATCTTTTTATCCTCTGCATCATGGGGAGGATATCACCAATGGCAAGTTCAAGATTAGAGGGTGAAATTGTACAATAAGTTTATTTTCAGAACTAATTTTTAATTAAAATTGATTTGTTCCCTAAGTTTTGATTTTTCAAAATACTTAACATCAAGAATTCATTGTCTTTTTGATGAAGAAAATGATTGTTCCAAATGTCAGGATGATTTTTAATAGAGAGCTGGAATACAATTGTTTTTGATTTTGTTATAAATTCTTGGTCAAATTCTTTGAATAGTCTTCAACAAATTATTTATATTCAATCATTAGGAATTCAATAAAGAAGTTTTCTTATTTTGAGTGGTATTCTTCGGCTTCTTTAAAGTTTTTGAAAAATTTTTTTCATTTTTGGTTTTTAAATTGTCCTTTATCTCAAAAATTCTAACCAAAATTTCAATTCTTCTTTGACATTTGGCTTTTTTTTTTATTCAATGTAATGGAAACTTTAAATTTGCATCTGAGATCACTTTTAATATCATCCAGCAAAATTTTCAAAATTTAAAAAAAATCAGTTCTTACAAACTAATTTTAGTTAAGATTTCATTATTACTAAAACTTTCAAAGATGATCCTTAATGTGTCTCTAGAAATCATGAATATTGGACATGTATTTTTTATTTTTTTTTTTTGAAATTAAATTTTATTTGATTATAAGAAATGAAATTAGATATCTAAATTTAGTCATCTTCTTCAATATCATCATCATCATCAGAGATATCAGATAGATCAGAATCAGTTTTAATGGAAGGATCATCAGAAAGATCAGAATCATCATCCATCAAGTTATCCACATCATTGAAATCAATCACCTCAACAGGGATGTTATTGTTGGAAATCTTGTGCATTTTGAAAAGATCATTCAAAGTTTTTCTTGTCTCCAACAAAGTTTTTTCAGTTTCATTCAAATCAACTTGGGGTTCCTCTTTGCAAATATCTCTTATATCCTCCAAAATACTCAAGTATTCTTCCAAATTTTTAATGGTTTGGACATCACACTCTGTAACAATAAGATCATCGATCTTTTTGGCTTCAATGTTCAAATGAAAAACAATCTCTTTTTTAGCTTCAATCAAAAAGTTAATTTTTTGGTATTTTTCTAAAAAAAAAGGCTTCCAAGCTTGTTGTTCTTTTTGATTCATGAAATGATTGTTCCAAACATCAGGATGAAAATGTTTTTCAATGTCAAATATCAAAAAACATTCGATCTGTTTGAAATTTTCTGCCAAACCGTTAAAATATGGTAAAATAAACTCGTCATAATCTTCAAATGCGCACCTTTTTAAGTATTGTTCGCTGCTCGATTCAATAGACTTGAGATTTTTAGAAAGATTCGTTTTGATGATGTTTTTCATTTCTTTCAATACCTCTGCTTGCTCGAACAATTTATCTTTGGGCAAATTCAACATTTTGGTTTCGAGGTCTTTCATTTCTCGCATTGAAATCTGCTCAAAGTTATCCTCTATTTCTTGATGAGTGTCCTTGCAAAGAGAAAACAAATCATTTTTAATCTTGTAAATCTGATCGTTTTCAACTTTTATCAACAGAATTGGATTCAACGTTTTGAATTTGACGAAATCTGCATTTTTGTTCATCAATTCAGTGTTGGTGGTCAATTTGGAGATGCCAGACCTAAACTCCACAAAAAACTGCTTGTCTTGTTCGAGTTGTTTTTCACATTTAGAGACAATCTCTTCCATCATTCCCTCCTTAATATCTGAATACTTTCTCTTGTAGAATTCGTACAAGTCAGAAGAAAATTGATCAACCTCAAAGATGATGTGCTTTTTGAGTTCACTATAACAAGTTTCTAGTTCCAGGATTTCACGATTAATATTTTCGAGAGCTCTTTTTTCATACTTTTAAAATGTGATGAAAAATAAGAATAAAAAAATGAAAAATAAAAAATAAAAAATAAAAAATACAAAAATACAAAAATACAAAAATACAAAAATACAAAAATACAAAAATACAAAAATACAAAAATACAAAAATACAAAATAAAAATAAAAATAAAAATAAAAATAAAAAAAATAAAAAATAAAAATAAAATATAGAAAATAAAAAATAAAATAATAATTTTTCATACTTTTAAATTTTTAAAACAAAAAATTTGGTTTTTTATGAAGGTTTATAAAAAAAAAAATAAAAAAAATAAAAAAAATTTTTTATGTCACCTCTGAATAATCCAATTGGAATAAATATTCGTGTTCCAATGATTTGATTTTGGCTCTTTCAATGGTACTTAAAACCACTTTTTTGCAAAGAACAAGGTTTGGATGCTCTGAAGAGAAAAATAATACAGGGTGATTTTGAAAATAATTGATTTTCTTCTCTAACTCAACCAACTCGACCAATGTTTCGAATTTATCTTGATTCACAGAGGACTCAAACTATTCCAAAAAGAAAAATGATTTTTTTTTAAAAGAATTTTAAAACTATTAAAACTTATTCAAACATGTTGCATACCTGGTTGAATGTAAATCTCCTGAGAATGTCTAATGGGGGAAACAAATTTAGATAATTTAAAAGATGGGTAAGAGGGTAGTGATTCAATTCGTTCAAAGTTGAAATTTGAGAGAAAATCTCGTACAACTCTTTCAAATGAACTGGAAAAAATGAATAAAATAAAAAATTTTAGATGTTTAAAAAGATTATTGAAAAATTTTTTTTAAAAAAAAAAAACAGATTACCAAAAAATTGGATTTCTAAATGTACATTTTGAAGATTATCATTTGCTTGATCGATTTTTTTGGCGATTCGATTATACAAAATGACATAATTTTCGAGTCTTTTGAAGTAGGTAGAAATATGGGGATCCAACGCCATCTCGATTCTTTTTTGTACCAATTTGTAGCTTTCAAGAACCAAACAAGCTTGCTCTTTGATCAATTCGCTGTCTCTCATTTTTTCAACAAGTTCCTCCAAAACTGTTTAAAATTTAAAAATGAAATAATGAATAAAAATTCAAAAAAAATGGAAAAATAAATAAAATGGAAAAAATAAATAAAAATAAATAAAACGGAAAAAAAAAAAAAATTTAAATTATTTTTCAATAATTAAATAATAAAATATATTTAAAAAAATTGAAATTTGAGATCACTTTTTATGTTGTTGTCAAAAAATGCCGAAAAATGATTCACATTCAAGTATTTCAGGTATTCGCTCTCCAAAATAGTCATAAATTCTAAACAATTAGGACCAAAGTCGAGATTTTGGGGGAAGAGTTGATTATGTTCCATAACTCTGATGTAGAAAGAGGTTAATTTGATATCTGAAGGAAATTTGTAGGTAAGAGGAGTCAATGTATCAAGTGTTTTAAAATTTTTTGGGAAAACGAAGCACAGAGGCTCATGTTTCCTCTTGTGTGTGTAAATACTGTCTTTATCTTTAAATCAATTTTATCATAAGAAAAAAAAGTTTTAAATTAAAAATTTAAAATAAATATGAAAATTATATTTAAATTGAAAAAAAATTAAATAAATGAACAAAAATATTTAAATAAAAAAAATAAATTAAATTTGATTTAAAATTTTAAATGATGTTTTATGTATAAATTGATTTTATAAAAAGTTTTACGAACGAATCCAGTAAAAGATTTTGTAATGTCTTTGACATTGTGTGTCCTTAAATTATTGGTGTTGTCAATAGTGACAAGAGAGTTTGAAATAGTAATATTGCGTAATTCTCCAAACATTAGCACATTTTCATTGACCAATTTGCATTTGTTTATCAATGACAAATCGGGAGAATAAATATACATACTTTTTTGAGAACAAAGATAAAGTTTATCCTTTGTCACGTTCCAAAAAGTACAAGTTCCCAGAACATAAAGATATGGATTTCCTATTTGGGTGTCCAGACAGAAAACAGTTCCCCTCATTTTTGTTTTTACTAAATTTTTGTTGAAAAATAATAATAAATATTGTTAATTAATATAATATTTTAATTTTTTAATAAGCAAAAAAAAATTATTGAGGAAGAATGAAAATATTTCGATAGGAAAATAAAAAAAAATATTTACACAATAAAAACTTCCCAAAAAATTTGAAATCATCTATCGAATGATCTGTTTTAATATAGTCCGGGCGGTCACTATTAGGTTTGTAAAACAATAGTGCATAGTAGTTTAGGTTGTGGGTTTCAAATGGCTGAGATAATAATGGAGTTTCTGTTGTTTTCGTTCCAATGATTCCCAAAGCAAGACATTTACTTTCTGATTCTTCGAAAAAAATGTTATAATGAGAGAGATGTTTGAGTTCTTTGTGTATTTCATTAAATTTATCTTCTTTTTGAGAGGAGAGAAATTTTCTTTCATTCTTCTTGGTTTCGTAACCTAAGTAGACTTCTTCTTCTTCAACCATCGCTCTTCCTTTTCTTCTTTCTTCTTTCTGAAAAGAGCTCAACGAAAATGTGGCTATTCCCAAATCTATTTTGTCAAAAAATGGGAGGAATACAAATCCCAAACCTATATTGAAAAAAGATTAAAAATTATGTCAGATTCCTGAAAAATATTATTTTTATTCATTTTTAAAATTTTTTTATTTTCCTATTTTTTATATTTTCCAAAATAAATGTTTTGATTACCCCCAAATGATTTGTGCATCTCCTTATAGATTTGATAGTATGATGCTTCATTCCTTTTGAATGATGGATTCTTAAATTGAATTTCATAAAAATCAAGAGCTTGTTTTTCTGTATCGAATTTGAAATGAGATAAAAATCTTTTCTTCCAGATTTTATTGCTATCCTATTGAATTGATCATGTGCAATTGAAGGGATTGAATTGAAAAAACTTGAATAAAATTTACCATTGTAATTTTCCAGTTCTTGCAAACAAATCTATAAGCTAAGATTGATTCATTCGAAATCTCCTGAAAAATGATTGTCAAGGGGTCACCAATTTTAAATAAATATTGAAAATCGGTCATTTTTTTTTTTGATATGCTTCAAAATTCAAAAGAATTAGCTGGAATGAAAAGTTTTGAATTTATTTCATGAAATAAATTCATTGACATTAAATATTGTAAAATATATAAATAAATTTTTATTTTTCAATCCAATCCATGTTCCTCGCAATATATTTTGGCAAATAGGGCCTAAGAAAGCGTAATGCTTTAATAGTATATTGAGGAGCTAATTTTTTAACATCATGATAATAATTTCCCACTAAAAGAATTCCTATGATAGCCAAACCCAATGAATTTTTAATTTCCAAAGGAATTCCCCCAAATTTGTAAAGATAGTAATATCTGGTGTATCTATTCATTTGAATAAATTCTGATTTATCTTCAAAGTCTTCATCCCTGGATTTTGGATAACGATCATCATCATCTTCTATTTGTTCTACATATACTCCAGGTCTTGATTCTATCTCGGGTTCTTGGAACTGCATTTTTTTTTAATTAAAATCTATTACAATGAATAAATAAAAAGGAAGATCTTAAATGATTGAAATGATGGAAAACTCTTTAATTGATGATTTACACGTTGTTTGTTTCAAGATTTTGATGAATATTTATTTATAAAATAAAAAAAAAAAGAAAGAGATCAATTTTTAGAGAATGAATGACAAAAAAGATGATGATGAAGGTAAAAAAAATTTTTATAATTCACAAATTGAGAAATAATTTTAATGATCATCAAAAATTTATAGGGGATATGAATCTTCCATATCAAAATTTAGAAAAGGGAGTTATCCTTCAAGAAAAAGGAATATTCAATAAAACACCCTTAAATATAAAAGGTTGTTGCGATTTATTAACAAAAATTTTGGTGTTGATAAATAGAGGGGAAACATTCAATCCAACAGAAGCAACAGATTTATTTTTTGCAGTAACAAAATTGTTTCAATCACATGATGTAACAAAATAAAATTTTTATAACAAATTTATTATTTCTTACATATTATATTTTATTTATTCAGCAAACATTAAGAAGAATAGTATATTTGGTATTGAAAGAATTGACACCATTTACAGAGAGCTCCATAATTATTATAAGCTCATTGACAAAAGATATGAACAGCAAGATAGATAATTTCAGATCTAATTCGACCAGAGTATTGACAGGAATTCTCAAAACAGATGTAAATTTTTATATATGAGATATAATTCAAATTTGTTCATTTGAATCGAGATCAATTGATTTTCTATCCTTATTTATACTTAATTTAAAAATATAAGAATAATCCCATTTTAAATTCACTCTTCTTTAAAATTTTTGTCTTATACTTTTAGAGCTCTCTATTGGTCCAAGCAGAAAGAAATCTCAAACAATTAGTGGTTGATAAAGAACCATATGTGGCAAGTTCTGCATTGGTATCAGGTTATCATCTCTCCCAAACTCCATCAGGATCTGATGTCGTCAAAAGATGGTTCAATGAAATTCAAACAGCTCTCAAAGGGAAAGATCCAAATGCCCAACACCATGCTTTGGGTCTCTTGTATCAAATTAGAAAATCTGATCGTTTATCTGTCTCCAAATTGGTCACTACCGTCACCTCCATGCATCTATCTTCATCCTATGCAAATTGTTTGTTGATCAGGCTCATTTCCTTTGTAATTTCAGATGATGATGGAACCACGTAAGCATAATAAAATAATTTAAAACTTATATCATAATAGATAATCTATTTAATTATTAATGATAAATCAATTGATCTTAATATTTGCAATAATAAAATTATTATTATACGAAAAATTAATATTCCAAATCAATTTCCAATATATAAAGTATACTTTAAAGTATATTAATTTTCCTTATCAATTTGGATATTAAATTTCATATTCTTTTTTGTTTTTATCATCTCTTTTGATAGTGATGTGCCAGCATTATTTGATTACTTAGATAAAAAACTCAGTGACAAAAGCGAATCAGTTATGTATGAAGCAGCAAGAGCCATCTGCAATTTGCCCAACGTCACCAGCAGAGAATTGACCCCTGCTATCTCTGTCTTGCAGTTTTTCTTGTCTTCTTCTCACCCTACCCTCAGATTTGCTGCCATCAGAACACTCAATAAAGTTGCACAAAACTATGCATCCTCAGTAGCTACTTGTAATTTAGACATGGAAACTTTGGGTAAGATATTTTTTATTTCAGAATTTTTTTAATTTTTTTTTATTTTTTTTTATTTTTTTTTCATTATTTTTTATTTATTATTTTATTTTTATTTCAATTCTATTTTTTATTTTTTAGTTACTGACTCAAACCGTAGTATCGCTACTTTGTCCATCACCACCTTGCTCAAGACTGGTAGTGAGAGCAGTGTCGAGAGATTGATGAAGCAAATAGGAAGTTTCATGAACGAAATCAACGACGAGTTCAAAATTGTTGTCGTGGAAGCAATAAAAGGTACTAAAAGTTTTATTTTTTAAATATTTCTTTTTTACTTTTAAAATTTTATTAATTTTTTTTAATTTTTTTTTTTGTAGGTCTGTGCCTCAAATTCCCATCTAAACAGTCCTTGTTGTTGAATTTCTTGGCCAACATGTTGAGGGACGAAGGGGGTTTTCTCTACAAAAAGAAAATCGTGGAATCCATTTTCACCATAATCGAATCCCAAAACGAAATGAAGGAAGAAGGATTGGGTATACAATCTTTTTTTTTATTTTTATATTTAATATTTTATATTTTATATTTTATATTTTATATTTTATATTTTATATTTTATATTTTATATTTTATATTTTATATTTT
>JAMYWO010000307.1:0-43636 GCA_024220525.1 Cochliopodium minus | reverse complement strand
AAAAATAAAAAATAAAAAATAAAAAATAAAAAATAAAAAATAAAAAATAAAAAATAAAAAATAAAAATAAAAATAAATAGAATTGTGATAAAAAATAAAAAAATAAAAATAAAAATGAAAAATAAAAAAAATTAAATTTATTTTTTTTCTAGCAACACACGAATACCCAACTGATCCAAACATTCCTCTCCAAACTGGAAACCTCAGAATCATCACCCAAAAAATCAGGGACATCGTCGTAAATAATATTTCTTTTATTTATTTTTATTTTTTATTCATTTTTTTTTTTTTCATTTTTATTTTTTATCACAATTCTATTTATTTTTTTTTTCATTTTTATTTTTATTTTTATTTTTATTTTTATTTTTAAAAAAAGGGAAACGGAACTTATCTTTCCTATAGTGAATACAACGACGGCTTGTTCTACTACCCATCTTACCATGACACTCCATACGCTGCAGCATTCATCATCCAAAACGCAGCTTTGATGTCAGGAATCGTAAAAAATATATTAATTTTATATTCACTATTTTTTATTTTTTTTATTTTTTATTTTTTATTTTTTATTTTATATTCATTATTTTTTTATTTATTACTTTTTATTTTTATTTATTACTTTTCATTTTTTTATTTTTATTTATTTTTTATTTTTATTTTTAATTTTATCATATTTTTTTTATTAATTTTTTACTTTATTTTATTTTATTTATTTTTTTTATTTTATTATTTTTTTTAATTTTTTTATTTTAAAATAAAAAATAGCTCGATGTTTTCAGTTGGTGGACTTTCTCCGACATCTTCGAAGAACAAGGCCAATACAGCCAACCTTTCTTCAGAAATCAAGGGTGGGGTTTGTTAAACATCTATGGTGTTCCTAAACCAAGTTACAGGTTAATTTTACATTTTATTTTTAATTTTTAAAATATTCAAATTATTTTTTTATTTTTATTTTCATTTTTATTTTTTTTTTATTTTACTCATATTTTTATTTTTATATTATTTATTTTCATTTTATTTATTTTTATTTTATTTATATTTTTATTTTTACATCATTTTTATTTTTATTTTTACATTATTTTATATTACTTATTTTCATTTTATTTATTTTTATTTTATTTTATTTTTATTTTATTTATATTTTTATTTTATATTATTTTTTTTATTTTTATTTTACATTATTTTTATTTTTATTTTATATTATTTATTTTATTTTATTTTTATTTTAAAAAAAATTTCACAGGGCATTCCAACTCCTTCACAACACAGGAAACACCAGATACCAAGTTGTCGATGGAAGTGGAAATGCAGACACCCTCTTCGCCCTCGCCACCAACGGAAACAGTCCTAACACCTACCACTTCTTCGTCACCAACTACAACATCCCTAACCGTACCATTTCTGATCAAAATTTCAATTTTGTATGTTTTTTTATCCAACAATATTTTGTTTTAAATTTTATTTTATTTTTATTTTATTTTTAATTTATTTTTTATTTTTTATATTTTAATTTTTTAATTTTTCTAAATTTTTTTTAATTTGTTTTTTTTGATTTTATTTTGTTATTAACTTTTTTTATTTCACTTTTTATTTAATTATTTCTTTATTTCCTATTATGTTTTTTTATTTGATTTTTTAATATTTAATATTTTTTAATTTCATTTTTTTAATTTCTGTTTTGCTTTTTTATTATCTTTTTTTTCTCAATAATCCTCCAGGTAATCAACGATCCTGGTAGAATCCTCCCATCAAACTTGAAAGCTAGTATCACAAGAATTGATGAAGACAATTCCTATGCACCAGGTAAAATTGATTTTTTTTTTTATTTTTTTATTTATAAAATTTTTTTTTTCAATAAAATTTCTTTCTTTTTTAATTTCAGTTTATTTATTTTCTTACTTAATTTTTATAGGTCAATGGTTGAAAATGGGCCAACCTATGTATCCAAACAACAAACAGATCCAACAACTTAAGGCATTCAGTGAATTGACTTCCCAACCTATCTCCTTTACTTATCAATCCAACACCCTCACTTTTGTCAATGTCACCATTCCTACCCAAGCTGTCTTGCTTATCACCGTTGAACCCCAATAATTCATTAACTTAATTAAAGACAATTTAAAAAAAAAAATTAATATTTTCAATAATATTAATATTTTATATAATTTTTCATTCAGTATGATAAACTGAATTATAAATATTATATTTATATTTTGTTAAAAGATGATATTATAAGAAAAATATTTTGATTATAGTTAAAATTTATCTAAAAATTTTTTCCATATTTATTTTTGTTTTTAAAAATTCACAATAAAATTTTATATTTTTTGATTTTTATTTGGAGGAAAAACCAAAATTTATTTAAAAAAAAACTTTGCTGGAAACATCTGAGAGATAATTGATAGATAAATAAAGATTAAATTGGACGGTCCAAAAGAAAACATTCATTTTAATTGATGTACAATTTTAATAATTCAGATTTTATGAACATGAAATGGGACGAGAACTTCCCAATAGATTTTGATACCATCTCTCCATTGGATACATTCTCCCAAACTCTCAAAATGGATAATAATTTCTTCTTGAATCAATCAACAATGATGGAAGATAATAAAACTACAAGCAATACAGTGCCAAGAGTATCAATAGATAATAGAATACCATCAAGGGAAGAATATAATGATTTTTTGTCGAGTATTGAGAAATTACAAAGAGAAGAATTCTTGCTCACACAAAATCTGAAAGATAAATTTGGTAAGCTGCAGTGGGGAGAAAACAAATATATTGAATATTTACAAGAGAATACCACCAAGGAAACAATGAGGGAAACCATAAGGGTGATGAAAGAGAAGATGAATCATTACACCAAATTCATTGATCAATTCGAAATGGAACACAACAATAACAACATTAATAATAATAATGGGCATTCCTCATTGTTCGAAATAAATTTCAACACGAATAATTTATTTAATAATAATATTCCCCAATCAAATAATTCATATAAAAACTCAAGTGGAGGAAATTTAAATAATAAGATTAATTTCAAGATGGAGGAGGATGATATCATGTCGAGCTCTATCAGCACAGATGGCGACGATGAAATCATCAGGCCCACCTGCACACCTGGAACCATCATGAGCAACAACATCATCATCTCCAACAACAATATAAACATTAACACGAATATCAATCCCACCATCTTCACCAACAACAATATTAATAGCAATATAATACCAGGGATAGAAATATTGGTGATTGTACAACCAAGCCCCCAAATAGTTGCAAACAGATATGTTACGCCTGCACCTGAAGTAAAGGTATCCCTGCCCAAGATGGAGGGGATGACCTATCTGATCGTCGCCAAGATCGTATATTATGGAAGCGATGTGGAGGTATTGAGAACAACCACAAAGGGAAGCAAGGAGAAGGGAAATCCCATCTTGGAGGGTATCACCCAGCATCCCATCGCCAAGGAAACTGAGATCATATCTTTCCACAAAATAAAGATATCTGAGGTATCTTCAAAGCATGGTCAAAGGCCTTTTGCAATGATTTTTTCAATTGGTATAAATTTCTGATTTTTTCATTTATAAAAATATTAAAAAATATAAAAAATTAATATAATGAATTCAAACAATATACTTTCCAAAATTATTTTTAAAAAATTACTGAATTTTTTTGAATACAGAGGCAAAAGAACAAAGGAAAAACGAAAAAAAGGTGGAAAACAAAGTCTTAACTAGCGTACATACAGAACCGTTTTACGTACAATCACGCGCAATCAAAAAAAGAGCATTGCCACTAGACAGAACAGAAGAAACAACAGTGCTCCAAGAATACATGCCCACCAACACCAATAACAACGTTCCATCTGATCTCAAACTTATAGACATCACTCCTCTTTTGATCCACCCTCAAAAAAAGGCAGCAAAGCTGTTGCAGATATCAGAGTCAATGATGTGTAAGAGATGGAAGGAAGCGACCAATCGGAAATGGCCTTTTAGATCCATTCAAAAATATCTAAAGCTCCTCAAGCAATTGAAGAATGAGAATCAAGATTCTAAAAATGGAATCCAAATCTCCATCATCTACAAAAAACTCAAACAGGCTTTGGAACCTGTCTCCATTTCTTTGCCCCTCAACAAAAATGTGCCTGTTTTCTCTCCCCTCAACTTTGATGATTTGGATTCACTTAATGTCGAAGATGATAAAGATGAAATTGTCAAAAATGTTCCCAAAAATAAAAAACTCAAGCTTGAGGATGATCCTAAAAAAAAATCTTCCTCAATTAAAAACAAGGGATATTCCAGTGAGATGGAAAACGATGTAGAAGTCAACAGTCCTCCCAATACTGTCATTGTTGGGCAAAATAAGAAAAACTTCAACAACTATCGTTTGGAGATGATAGATATCAACAAATAATTTTTACAAAAAGAGTATTGAATAATAAAAAATGTATAATTAAAAATATTTACTTTTTACCACAAACAAAATTTTTTTTAAACCTATTATTCCCCTAAAGTGCCCCTGCTTTAAAATCAGTCAAATACCCAATTTTAATTCATTATTCTTTTATAATTTTTTTCTTTTTTGAAAAAAATGTTTAGATATTTATAGTTGCAAAATTTTTACAAAATTCTCTACAATTCAAACAGGGATCTTTTGGGGAGTTTATGGATCACTTTTTTTGCTCATATTCTCTTCATTTAGTAGATAATTTCTTCATTTTTTCTCTCTCTTTTTTTTTTAAAGAAATTTCAGAGAGGAAGTTTGAAAAAATAATACTAATCCCGTTTTTGTGAGTAAAATTTGTCAAAGTGATATTACCAATGATTTCCAAATCTTCCTCATTTTGTTTAGATAATCAAATTTCAGTTAATTAAAAGACTTTTAACAGTGAAATAATATAATATAAAAAAAAAAATATTAATCAAAAAAATAAATAAATAATATTTTTTATTTTTAAACACTTGAATAAAAAATAAAAAATTAAAATTGTGAAATAATAGAAAAATGCAACAACCAAAAAAGCCAAGAATACTTGCGTGTTTGTATTGCAATAAATCACACAAAAAATGCGATGGACAAAGACCATGCAGCAATTGTATTGCCAAGTGAGAATAAAAAAAAAAAAATAATAATAAGACCCAATAACAATCAATAATATTTACCAGCAAAATAGAATGTTCAGAGAATTCTACACGTAAAGCAATAGGAAGACCAAAGAAAAGGAATTTAGATTCATTCACACAAAACACAAATCTACAAACAACAATACCACCATCAATAAACAAATCAGGAATGACATTTAATACAGTGACATCTTTAAGTTTTGGACAAGGAAATCCTACATATTTACTTCAAGAAAATAAAGGCAATTCAGTAAATAAACCTTTTAATTTCATAGAAGTAAAAGAGAACCAAATGTGTTCCATATGTAATTCAATCCAAATGGATGATGCCAAATTCTGCAGCCAATGTGGAAATAATTTGAACAATTTCACCCCCAAGACAACTGTGGATGATTTGAAGAAACAAATTGACATATTGAAACAAAATAATGAATTCCTTCAAAATACAATCAAAATGAAAGAAAAAACATCAACACAAGAATATTTTGGTAATACTCTTATATCTATCAATAAAAAAAATAATTTTTAATTTGAGATCGAAGAAATCTTTATTTTTTTAATTTAATTATTTTTTTATTTCATAAACTTCCTCTAGGTCCTCAAATGTGGGCTTTATTCAAATTCAAAACTGGTCAATATAGAAAACAAATTCCTCCACCAGTATATATCCTCAAAACATCAAATGCATTTCAAAAATTATTAGGGTAAAATAATTTTGAATATTTTAATATTTTCGCCTTATAAATTTTTTTTTTTTAGATATGACTCTCTTTTAAATATATATTTGCCAGATTTGGTACCCAAACAATTCCACAAGATATTCGATACTGATTTTACTACACATACCAAATGCATGGTCGATCTTCCCGAAAATGCTCTTCCCAAATTGAATTGCAATTCCAGAATAACTTATCAACATTCAGATGGACATTATATAGATGTTCAAGTTAGTACAGATATCTATTTCGTAAGAAATTTTTTTTTTATAGATCAATTATATACTTTAATCTTTGTCAAATTCATAATAATTTTGATTATATTAATCAAATTCCTCCTTGATATAGGATCCCATCACCAGAGATCCCACCTTTGGAATGGTCGTGGTGGAAAATGTATTCCCCCACACCAGTACTATCCCCAACGGAGATGAGTGCCTCGAGCAAGAACATCAAAAAATCAGTGGCGATTGCCCTTACTCCACCCCAACGACCCTCTCCCACATCAGCAAACCCCTAAAAGAAGAAATCCCTCCCAGAGATGATGATCTTGAGCAGCCTGTCGATAGTACCTTTGAATTTGAATTCATCTCCTCTGATTCTCCCAACGACAGCAAATCTTTTGATAATACGATGGATAATTCTAATCATTCCACCCACAACAACAATGACTTGGATTTCTTCACTGATTTCGATAATGTCAATGATTTGCTTTCTTCCAATAATCCTCCTAAGGATCCTTTCTTGGTACCATCCAACGAACCTTTTTTGACCACTTCCAATGATCCTTTATCTTTCAGTGGGTTTGATCTCTGATCTCTCTTGTCCCGATTGAACCTTTCTTCTTTCTCTTTTTTTTTTTTTTTTTTTGATTCATTTCTTTTCTTTTTTTCAAATTTTTCATTTCTTCTTGCAAGAACTTCTATATCAATCTTTTTTTTTTGTTTATATTTAAATTGATTAAAATTTTTTTGGAATTTAAAACTTTTTTTTTTAATATTTATGGGCTTGTTATAAAATGACAAATTAATATCTTTATTGGTTTGGGAAGTTTGAAGTTTAAATGCTTTTTTTCTAATCTTTTGGACAATAAAAACCAATTTAGAACGTTGTTTTTCTTTGTCTCTGGGTACAATTTGTTTCTGTCGATTGACCAAACAAGAAAATTACGAACATCATTGTTTGCAGCTCCCCAACATTTTATGTTTTTAATATCTTTCATTTAAAATGTTAATTCAACGAATAAAAAAACAAAATAAAAAAAATAGTACTGAACAGATCAGAATGAAATAAAGTAGGGACCGGAAAAATAAAGTTGGAATCAACAGTGAAAGGATTTGATGGAATTTTCCCCCTTTAAATTATAATAAATTAATTAAATTTTTTTTATTCGGAAGAAGATCGTTTACCAAACTTTTAGACTTCTTTCTGCATTGCTTTTTATAACAGAAAAACAATTATGAGTCACATGGTGAACTAGGTCAAGGTCTTTTAAAATGACGACATAATCATCGACGTTTGACATGTGTTTCTAAAAAATTTAATTTTTTTAAAAATGATTTTTTTTTTTTTACAATTCCTCCTATCAAAAAAAATAAAAAAAAATTTAAAAAGAAACGAATATAAAAAATTTAATTCATAAAAAAAATTTTAAAAGAAACCTTCATGAAGTGTGTTGGTCCCAAAAAAAACTAACTCTCCAGATTCGAACCAAACATAGTTTACAGAATGACCAGCTTTTTTTTTTGAATTATTTTTATTTTTATTTTATTTTTTTTTATTTCTTTTATTTTTGGTTTATTTATATTTTCAAATTTCTTTTTTTTATTTTTTATTTTTTACAGGTTATTCCAATGACATGAGAATTTTTAACGACATTACCAAAGTCGAGTTTAGTGGGAACGTTGGTTTGTTTGATGTTAGATTTGGGAAACAAGTTGGCATTAAAGTTTTTTCCCCAAATGTACACCTCGTTTTTTCCTGTTAAAACTGTGACTGAGGCCCTTTTTTTTATTTTTTATTTTTTATTTTTTATTTATTTTTTATTTTTTATTTTTTATTTTTTATTTTTTATTTTTTATTTNAAAAACAAAAACAAAAACAAAAACAAAAACAAAAACAAAAACAAAAACAAAAACAAAAACAAAAACAAAAACAAAAACAAAAAAAATGAAAAATAAAAAATAAAAAAAATGAAAAAAAAAATATCACCTTTGATAAATAGACGGAAGAAGAGCAATACAAGAAAGGAACACCAGCATAGTTCCAGAAGATGAGCAACCATCCCCACTTCTCGTAAACCAAGTCAAAGCAAGAGGTGACCAAGTCCTCTCCCTTTGCACATGCGTTGGTGTAGAGCCAGTGTGCGATCACCATGAATACCATTGATACTGAAACTGTTCCGTATGTCTTTATAAAATAAAAATAAAATAGAAAATAAAATGAACATAAAAAAATAAAAAAATAAAAAATAAAAAAATAAAAAATAAAAAAATAAAAAAATAAAAAAATAAAAAAATAAAAAAATAAAAAATAAAAAATAAACAAAATCAAATAATAAAAAAAAATAATAAAACAAATAAAAAATATAAAAAAAAAAATTAATTGATTGTTCATTAAAGATAATAGCATTGTGCGCCAACTTGCATGTGATAAACAAAACAAGGATAACAGCAGAACAAAGAATAGAGGCGATTAAAAAATACGGAAAGAAAAGAAGAAAAGAACAAATACCCATCATTCAATTTGATTGGACATTATGTGAGTACTCTCCCATTGTTAACATGGAAAAATGGGAGCCATACAAAATAGTAGAAATAAATCTTTCAAATTTACAATTAAATGTTTTTCATGTTTCCGTTTTTCAAAATTTACAAGTTTTGAATTTAAAAAATAATCTCATCTCTACTGTTCTGGGTTCTGGTTTGGCTCAGTGTTTGAAACTCAAATATGTGAATCTCCAAAATAACAAAATTTCTCAAAAAGAAACTCTTCGTGAATTTGGGTAAAAAAAAATTCAAAAATTGAAAATTAAAATTAATAAAAAATTAAAATTATTGAAAAAATTCAAAATTTAAAAATAAAAAAAAATTGAAAAAAATAGATTGACTTTAAATTTGAAACAATTATTTTTGGAGGGGAATGAAGGGTTGATGAAACAAAAGGAATGGAAGAGTTTTCTCATTTTCATCACCAAAAACTTGAGAGGAGACAATCGTACCAATGGTCTCTTAGAACTAAATGGAAAGCGAATCACTCCCAAAGAAAGAGTCTCTGCTGTATTTCTCCATTCTAAAAGCAAAGATGAGCTCAATCCCGAAGTGGTAAAATAAATAACAAAAAAATAAAAAATAAAAAGAAAAAGAAAAAAATAAAAATTAAAAATTAAAAATTAAAAATAAAAAGAAAAAAAAAGAAAAGGAAAAATAGTTTCATTCTCTTTTTTTTCAGGTTCATTGGGAGCTTCTAAAGATGAATTATTTTGGAAGGGCACAAATGAGAGAAAAAAACTTTTCGGAAAAAACAAAACACTGCATCCTCCCCTGCAAAGAAATAACCTACATCTGTCTTAACCAACTAAAATGTCTAACCTACCTTGATCTGAGCAATAACCAAATAACAGAAATAGAGGGGATTGATTCTCTTTTGAAATTGGTAGAATTAAATTTATCTTTAAATCCGAAATTAAATGTGAAAAGTATTTTACTTTCTTTGCATTGCACTTCTTTGCGCAACTTGCTTTTTTATACTTCATTGACTGGCTCCAAGTATTCTCTTGACAACTCTCGATACCGTTCTCTTGTTTTCAGAAAATTACTTCCTTCTAATCCTTTCCTTACTTATTTTGGTATAAAAACAATTATAAATAAAAAATATTTAAACAATAATAAAATTAATTAATAAGTATTTAAAATTATTGAAAAATATTATTAAAAACAGATGGAAAAGCAATCAGTATAAAAGATAGAATAGAAACTGTGAAAAACAACGAAAATGAAAGAGAAAGTGAAAAATTCAAATTTAATATTTCGATTGTTTTGCAATTGGTTCCTCCTTCTTTGGATAGATGTTTGCATCCTCTCCAAGTTGTTCCTGGTAAACAATATGAGTCTCCCTCCGTTACTCACTTGACTTCAATGAATGGTTTTTCTCTCCTTTCTTCTTCTTGTGATTTTGGTAAAATAAAAATTACATAAAAAAAAATAAAATAAAAAATGAAATATTTTTACTTTAAAAAGGGCAATTTGAAAATTTGGTAGAATTGAATTTAAACAACAATAGTCTCACTGACATTTTAACAATAGGGCTCCAAAAACTCAAAAACATAAAAGTTTTGGATCTTTCTGACAACAAAATTAATAACAGACGAAGTCAAATAGGTTCTCTAATTGATTCTCTTCCTCTCATTCAAGGTAAAATTCTAAAATAAATTTTTTTAAAAAATAATTTGTTTATTTAAAAAATAAAAAAGTGTTTTGCATAAGAAACAATACGATAATGAAAAATAATGAGGACAGAGAAAAATTGCTCAGCAAAATAAAGTCACTAAGGCAAGTTTATTGCACTCTCCGTGTTTTAGATACCCAAATCACCATCAAGCAAAGAATTGAAGCTTGGAAAAAAGCAGGAGGGCAGAATGTAAAAAATTTTATTATTCACAAAAAACCATAATAATTATTTCTTTAATATTGACATTTAGGAAGAATTAGAAAGTTTGAGAAATAAACTGGTGATGATGACTCGTGTGGATAACAAAAACATGAGTGAGGTGACTTGTCTCGATTTTTCAGATACAGGTTACAAAAAAATTAACCTGAAATCTTACCAGAACACTACATATCTTTCTTGGAGAGGAAACGATCTCAAAGAAATTGAAAATTTGGGTAAAAAGAAGACTTTTTTTTTTTAAAGTTATCATAACATTATAAAATTAAAAAGGGAGTTTGGAAACACTCTCAAAATTAGAGATCTTGGACTTGAGAGATAATCAAATAAGGTCATTCAGCTCTCTTTCTCCTTTCATTGAAAAATTAACCAATTTAAAGGCGATAGGTTTTTCTGGAAACAAATTTAAGAATGATTATAGACAAAAAATATTATCCATGTTTCCCTTTATCGCAACAGAAAGGTTTCCTTTAAAATTTTACAATTTATTTTCTAATCTTTGGTTTAATAGAACAGATTTTTGTTCCATAGATGAAAAACCAGTGACGCCTTACGAAATTTATACTGCATACTTAAACTCAAAACCCAAGAACTTAGGTAATCATGATCTCTTCAAATTTGAGTTGGCCATAAGAAGAAGAACAATCAACATTAAATCTGATTTCATCAGCGAATTGGACTTATCCAATTGTGGACTCGAAAAACTAGATCTTTCCTCTTTTGCCAATCTCGAAAAACTCTCTCTTGCAAACAACTTTTTAAAAGATGACTCTTTTTCTTCTTCTCATATCTCCAAGCTTTCTTTTCTATTTTCTCTTGATCTTCGTCACAACCACCTTAAAGAGCTTATCACAGTCTCTTCTGTTGTAAACTCTGTAAAATTATTTTAAATTATAAACCTTTACCCTCTAATATTTATTTTTTTAATAAAGTTACCTAAGATTTCGAGACTTTGGCTTTTGGGAAACCCAATGTGGAAAGATGCTGACAATAAAAATGGATTTTCAACTTTTGTGGATCCAAATGAATTGAAACTCTCTTTTTTACTCCAAATAAAAAAAATGAGTGATCCAGAGTTCCCTCTTTACTACATTAACTCTGAATTCATCCACCATGAAGAAAGAATGTATGTAGCAAGTCAATTTGGGGTACCTGGTAAAAAAATTGAAAGAAATTTTAAATTTTTTAAAATTTAATTCTACTTTTTAGACCTCAATAATTACAGGTTGAAATACCACTTATGTTTGAGAGGTTTTAGATCAAATACAGAAAAGAATAATAGAAAATCTACATTGGAATTTCCCCCTCAATTAAAAAATAATAACAAAAATAATAATAATATTATTTATAGTAATAAAAATAATAATAATATTATTAATAGTAAAAATATTAACGATAAAGATAATAAAAAAAATACAAAAAGTTTGGATAACCTTTCTCTTTTAAATTCACATAGAAATACTCACCATTACTCAAACATTACAAGGTTAGAAAATATTAATTTTAAGCTTTTAAATGCATAAATTTTTTTGACTTTTTTTGTAGTATTGATCTATCAAATTGTAGATTGAATACTTTGAATGGAATAGAAGTTTTAGTGAATGTGAAATCTCTCAACCTGAGTTTCAATAAAATCTCTGATTTTTCTGCAAATTTGCTTTCAAACTTAAAACACTTGGAATACCTCGATTTCAGAAAAAATAACATGCAAACTGATGTTCAAAAAGTAAATTTACTTGATTTACCTTTATTTTATTACTTTAATCAATTCTTTCCAATAAAGGTGATAGAGGATTTATTAACTTGTGAAAAAATGAGTGTTGTTTATCTCAAAGATTGCACAAAAAATGAGACTTCAAAACAAGTTATAAACTACCTTTCTTTTGTTTTCAACAAACTAGAAAATGTGAAACAGTGCGATGATTTTTCGAGGAATGATTATACGTACACACGTAAAAATCTTCTCAAATCTAGAAACTTTGAAAAGGAAGAAATGAAACTTACTCGTAACCGTCCTAATTTTATTAATAGTTTATAAAAATTTATTTTATATAAGATACCAAAAAAGTTGCTCAAAACAGAATAATTGATAAAAACGTCCAAAAGAATAATAACAAGGATAACAATGTAAGTCTACCAATCAAAAACAATTTACTTAACATCAAAATCCACAACAATGATACGAAAGGAAATGATAAAAATACCTCAGAAAGCACCACAAGCAATAATTTGAGTAACATTTTTGTTCCAAAAGAATTTCTTCAACATAGTGAAGTGATCAAACTCCAAAAGAGTTATTTAGAAAAAACCCAATTCATTCTCAACCAACCTTACCCTCATCAAATCCTCCTAGAACAACAGTTTCTTCTCCAAAGTCAATACAATCAACAACTTCAACTTCTCGTTTATCATCTCTCTAATTCCCCTGAAAATAATTCAAATCCCCCCAATCCAACGGATTCTCCACGCAAAAAAATTGAGATTTCACATCACAATAGCAATTTCAATAAATTTGTCAATGATAATAATACCTACCTTAATGATAATATCCATCTCAATGAGAACTACAAATTCAATCAATACAATAATCTTCTTTTTTCTAGCCCAGAGTTCGATATGGGCTCTGAGCAGTTGTCAAAGTCTCCTCCCAAAGAAAAATTAATTATACAAACCAAAAAACAAAACAGTGGCAAAACTAAAATTAATAATTCCCCCAAAAAAAAACTACCTCTCAAAAATAAAAAAAGAAATAAAGTTAAAGTACTTATGTCCCCTTCTACACTCATTCAAACCAAAGAACCTCTTCCTTCCTTTGTTTGCATCAAAAAATATGTAGCTAATGATGAAGACACTACCAACGATAGTGAAATTCTTGAGGAAAAACGTAATTTATATTTTTCGTTTTTTTTTCCTTTCACTTTAATTTTCAAACAGTTTTTAGTTCCAAATCTCAACCCTTTTTAAAAACCGGTGAGTTGCCTCCAAAGAATATTTCTCTCACACTCTCTCCCACCAAAGAAATGAAAAATGAACAAGTTTCAATAAACAAACCATTGAACAAAATAATTGACGAACAAGAATATTTAACAGAGTCTGACAGCTCTTTGAGCATTAAAAAAATTTTGCATCCCAAAAACTTTAGAACAAAAGGTAAATCTTAATTTTTTATAAATTTCTTCTTATTCTCTTTTTTATAAGATAAATATTTTTCCGAATTTTCTGAAAATTCAAACTTTTCGGAAGATGAAGAAGAAACCACCAATGGAACGGTAGAAGAGCAAGAAGATTCCTACGATGAATACTCGGAAATGAAAAATACTACTAAACTAAACGTAAGTTCAACCACTAATATAAAGTCAATCCAAAAAGAAAATTTTGATAATGAAGAATCCGAAACTTCGATCAACAATTTAATTTTAGAATTAGCTTCTTTTGATCCTACCGCCACTATTTCTAAAATCAATAGTAAAAGTTATGACAATCGTCCTTCTATCATCCAAACTTTTTCCACACAAGACATTTTCAGTAAAGATGAACAATTTTCTCAAGATTCTGAATCGAAAGAAAAAGGTAAAAATAAAAGACTAATTGTTTTTCTTGCAATTATTTTTGCTTAAAAGATATAATTGAATTAGACCTTGTTGATATTCCCAGTGCTTCCAAAAGAAAATCTTCAAATTATGACGAATTCTTCAACCAAGAAATCTCCTCTTCAAACGAAGAAAAAGATCCTTTTAAAAAGATTGGAGAAGAAAATGTAAATAAAAATGCTGACATGTTATCTTCCCAAGATGAAATATCCTCTTTAAGCGTTCTTTTACAAAAGAATGGTGATATCAATTTAGAAAGTATTGATGATTGAAAGAATTTTTTTGTAAATTTCATTAAAATTTTTGATACATTTTTTGGTAAATTTTTCAAATTGATATTTGGGGATTCTACAATTCAATATTTATAACTTTTCATTGTTGAAACGAGCAAATCTTGGATTTTTGATAGATTCTAGATTGATTTTGTATTTCAGAGAGAAGTCAATTATTTTTTTTTCAAACAAAATATTTATTTTTTTTAAAACTATTATTCAATTTTTAGTTCCTTTATTTAAAAATCTAGGAAACAACTCCAATTTTTTAGTGGTGTTTGTGATGATGATGATGATGGTGGCTATGATGTCCAAACAAAGAACCCAAAATACCGTGAGAATGATGTCCATCTTAAAAAAATTTGAAAATTTGAAATTTTAAATTTTGAATGAAAATCTTACGATGATGATGATGTCCATGGTTATGATGATGATGCCCATGACCATCTGAGAAAAAATAAAATTAATAATGAAATTTTTCTTATTTAAAATGATTAATTACGATCTATCGTATTTTTAAAAATTAGATCATCTCAATTGGAGAAATAATTTATAAATCTTGAAAAGATCTTACGATGTCCATCTAAAATTAAGAATATGTTAAACCAACACCAAAAAATAGTTTATTTAATTTTATTTACGATGATGATGATTATGATGATGATGTCCATGTCCATCTATGGAAAGAAAATAAAAAATTTAGAACATCTAAAACTATTAATTGAATTTACGATCTATATCAAATTAATAGATTCAAATTAAACAAAAAAATTGATATTTTTAAAGAAAAATTCCTACGATGTCCATCTACAATAAAAGATTATAATTTTGTAAATGAGTAAAAATATTTTATTTTATGATTTTACGATGATGATTTGGGCTCTCAGTGATTATAACAGTCGTGTTTGCTTTTCAATTATTAATATGAGGTAAAATATAGACATAAAAAAATTGTTTAATTACGGACTTGCTGATAATGTTGTTGTGGTGGAAATTGTTGAGGTGGATATTGTTGATAATGTTGTTGTTGGGGTGGAAATTGTTGAGGTGGGAATTGTTGAGGTGGATATTGTTGATATTGTTGTGGAGGCATATTAGGATTGTATCCTATGTTTAGAATATTAAATTTATTTTTGAGTTTGTAAAAAATTAAAAATACCTGGTTGTTGGTTTGGATAATATGGATTCATTTTTTATTGAATGATTTTTTTTTTATTTTTATTAAATTTATATTTTTCATTATTTATTAATATTTTTAAAAAAATTCATTTGAATATTCTTCCTTCTATAGAAAATAGAAACCAAGTTCTTCATCAAACAGACCAAAAATATCACAAAAATCGAAGATCATTAAAAAAAAGGGAATGAATATACAAAATGTTCAATTGACAAAGTCTGGATATTTATTCAAAAAGGGAGAGAATAGAAAAAATTGGAAAAGAAGATATTTTGTTCTCACTGGATCAGAACTTTCTTATTATCCAACCGAAAACGTAAAATCCTTTTTAAATTATGAAAATATATTTTTGAATATTTATATTATATAATTGTGCAGAGTCTTCAATGTTTAGGAACAATTTATTTATATAATACAACTATCAAACTTGATGATACTGAAAGAAGAAGTGGCAGATCGAATTGTTTCAGTATTAATCCTCAACACACTAATGAAAGAATTTATTATCTTTCATGTCAGTCAGAAGAAGAAAAGAATGAATGGATAGAATCGATTTCATGCAATTCAAAAATAAGACCTTCAATAATAATGGATAATATCTTCACATTCCCACCTTTAAAACAAGGATATTTAATCAAGAAAGGACATATAAGAAAAAATTGGAAACAAAGATGGTTCATTTTGAGATATAACATAATTTATTACTACAAAAATAGGAATGATGAGGTTTCAAAGACCAAAAAAAAAACAATTATAATTTGTTTTCTTTATTTCTAATTTTTTTTCCCAATTCATAGAAAAAGAATAGAGCATTGGGTGTTATTCCTTTAAATGATACACAAATAGAAATAATCAAAAAAGGAACAAATGCTTTTATTTGGTCAATTTTTCATCCTTCGAGAAAAATCTTTTATTTGGCGGCTCCTGATTTGAATTGTATGGATTCATGGTGAATTTTTAATTCGAAAACTCCTATAAACAATTATTTTATATTCCTTTCTTTTTCAAGGATTTATTCAATCAATATGGCAATCAGCAAATCCTCAGATCATATCGATAATCACAAAACATTTTTTTCATCGATTGGAAAATTAGATGCATCAGGAGAATATAGAATGATCTCTGAAGATATCCCAATAATCACAAATTTTTGCATCTTGAAAATGAACATCATTTATTTTCTGGAAGATATAAGGGTATGAAACAATTATTCATTTATAACACGAAGATTAAAAGAGGTTTATCTCACCATTAACAATCCAATTGTTTTTTAAAAAAAGTCATTCCATCCCAAACATGCTTTGACATTGGAAAATTGCACCATATCAACAAGCAAAACAGATCCATCCATCATCACCATCAACTTTGGCTCCTCCACCTACCGATTGGAAATGAGAAGCGAGCAGATGGCCTCCCAATGGGTCAATTTTCTGAATGAAGGAAAAAACAGTGCAGAGGAGATGAATAAGGTGATCCATCAGAAGATACAGAATGAAAATCCCTCCCCCATCCAGATCCCTTTTTCTCCCGAAGATAAAGAAAGGACCCTCCTTGAATTGGAAGAAAATGATTTGAACGATAATAATAACATCAACAACAGGGCTTTACTTACTGGAAGCAGCAGATTGACCAACAGCAGCAACAACAACAGTAATAGCATCCGTTTATCCAGATTATCCAAAAAGAAAATGACCAGTGTCGCCAGCAGAACTACTGTAAGATTTTTCTTAACTTTATTTATCAATATCTCCCCTTTTAAATTTATAATCTTTAAAAAAAAAATTAATTCAAAAAAAAAATAAATAAAAATTATTAAATCAAATAATTAAATAAATCATAAAAGAACATAAATTCTTTTAAACCATATACAAACCTCACTCTCCAAGAAATTGTTAACCAGTTTAAATTAATATTGATGATTTATATGATAGAAATAATCTTTTTCTTTTCAACATCATGTTTTTAGTTTTTGTTAATTTTTTTTTTATTTTATATTTTATCTATTTTTATTTTTTTCTGTAAAGCCAAAACTTCCACCCAGACCGCAAAACTCACTGGGGTTGGAAAGTCTGATAGAAACAGAGGGGGAAAGAGAAAGGGAAATTTTGAAGAAAAAAGAGAGGGAACTCCAAAAAGAGAAGGAGAAGGAAAAAGACAACAAATACGAATTTGACAGCAACACCAATGAATACGACATCACTTTCACTGACGAGATCTCCCTTTCCACAAAAGGGAACAGTGAGATCTTTTCTTTCGATTCTCCCATTGGTGATCGCCATTCTGAACATTTGAATCATCTTGATAAAATCAACTTGCAGTTGGACATGCAGTTGGAGAATTTGGGGGAGAGTCAGTACTTGCGTGTCAACTCTATTCTTGAGATGTTGGACAATGATTTCATCGATTTGGAGGAGCTCACCAAAAAAAACAAGAAGACCACTTCTAAATCCCTCCCTGAAAAAGACAACAAAATCGACAAAAACAACAAAATCAACACTAATAAAAGCAACACCAAAATTCCTTTACCTTTTCGCAAAGATAAAATCTCCGAGTCTCGTTTTGATTCTTCTCGATTTGACGATTCTGGTGTGATGGACAGTGGTGAGTTGGAACACCTCATTGACGACATCCAGGAGCAGAAGGAGTTTTTGATTGAGAGGGAGAAGCGCAAAGAGCAGAAGAAGGGACCCTTCACCAAGTTTTTCATCAAGGACGAGAACCCCAAGTCCAAAATCTCTTCTTCTCCCAAAGAAAGTGATTTGGATCTTTACATGACCTCTAAATCTGCTCCCTTGAAAAAAGCGGAATCTGAAATGTAAAAAAAAAAATTCAATCATTTATTTCTTTTATTATTTTTTCTTTCAGGCCTGTCATTACTTCGAGCAAACAAACTGCGGGTATTCCTTTCAACAGAAATCCTAATGTCAGTTTCACAAACGAGGATAATCTTAACTTGGATGAGGTTTTGGACAGAGATACTGATTTGGACTCTATTATGGATACGATCCAGAACTTATCATTTGATGTCGACACCCCTCGTCAGTATTCTTCTTCTCCTAAAAATCATCCTTTGGTGGATGATCCCATTGAGGAGGATCCTTTGAAAGTTAGATTTTCTAAAGAGTCTATGGACAAAAGTTCGCCTTACCTTGTAAAGACAAACAAAAATTGAAGAAGATTGTGTAAAATAAAATTTATTATTTCAACTTTATATTTTAAAACATCACTTCTTTTCAATTGTTTTGAGTTTGTGATATCAAAAAAAAAGAATTTAACGCATTTGTGAAGAAATTTTTATTTAATGTATAATTTATATAATATAGTTTGAAACAAAATTTACTTTTAAAAATTTGCTTTCTTGTCTTCCTCAATTGTAATTTATCTCAATTTAATGGGATAAAAATTTCAGAAAGAGGGAATTTAAAGATGTTAAAACTGATGGTATAGAGATTTATCAATATTGTTAAAATAAGGATGATCCAAAGCCTTTCTTGCAGAGCATCTTTTGGATGGTTCATAAATCAAAAGTTGAGTAATCAAATCAATACCTTCCTTATCAACCAAAAGAGATCCATTCTCAGATAAAACAGAATCAATTGGTTTTGATTTCCATCTTGGGAATGTTGGTCTAAATTCAGGTAAATCTGTCACATTGCTCCATGTATCATTGGATGGAGTTCCCAAAAGTTGAAAAATTTTGTACAATTGATCAATTTCTGAATCTCCAGGAAATAATGGCTTTTTTGTTACCAATTCTGCAAAAATGCAACCAATGGACCACATATCAATAGGAGTAGAATATTTCTATTGTTTAAAAATAATTTAATTTCGAAAATATTTAGGCATAAAAGCATAAAAATTATAAATATGCGATTTATCAATATAATAAAATAAATTTTTACCTTTGCTCCCAATAATACTTCAGGTGCTCTGTACCATAAAGTTACAACTTCATGTGTATAAATAGGAAGAGGGATTGAAAATGCTCTTGCAAGACCAAAATCAGCAATTTTCAACAAACCATTTTTGTCAATCAATCTAAATATATTTTTTAATAAAATTTTAATTTTGTTAGTAAGATTTCTTTTTTTTCTTTTGAAAAAGTATTTACAAATTTTGTGGTTTGAGATCTCTATGCTGTTCAATTATGAGTTTAAAGGAGGAATTAATTAATTCTTCTTTTTTCTTAATTAAGATATGTTGGAATTAATTTTTACCATCACTCTGTGTATATGACAAAATGAGATTCCAAGCAAAAGTTGATAGGTATAACTCTTTGAAAATGAAAGAGATTAATGATTTCATAGTGGTGATTATAAAAAGATTGAGAAATATTTTTGAAGAGAAAACTATGGTAACGATATAAATAGGGATATAATTTGAAGTATATGATTTTAAAATTCTTATCCTTGTTAATTCAAGATTAGATTTTTGTTTATTCGAATATATTTCTTGATAAAAAAATAATTACCCTGACAAGATCCTTTGGAATCATTCCTTGGCAACAATTCATGAATCCTTTCAAATCTTTATCGAGGAATTCAAAGGCAAGATAAAGCTTGTGATTCTCATTTATCACATCAGTCAATTTTACAATATTTCTATGTTTAGATACTTCTTTTAATAATGCGATTTCTCTAATTGATGTTGCAGGAACCCCCTCTTCATCCCCATGAACAAGAATTTTTTTTAATGCGACATAGCAATTTGTTTTCATATCATATGCTTTATATACAACTCCATAGGTTCCTTTCCCGACCTTGCATTCTTTTTTGAATCTATCATTGACTGACATAAAGTTATTTTCGTGCATTTTTTTTTTTTTTAATATTTATTTCTGAGAGTATTTTTTTTTTTTTATAATTTTAATATTATAATTTATTTTTGAGCGCTATTTTAAAAAATAACGATAAAAGGCGCCAAAAAAAAAAAAAAATTTTTCGAGTCATACAAGATTTGATGCCAAAACTATCTTTTGATTGCTTTTACTTTTTACCAAAACTTTTTAAATTTTTTTTTTTCAAAAAAGGTGATAAACAAAAATAAAATTTCGATTGATTAGATTGAAAAGTTGTTTTCAACAATGTTTTGGAGTAATGAAGAGAAAGATTGTTATTTGGATGAATTAGAATCACCCAAAACTAAAGAAGAATATAAAAATTGTATTGACAAAGTATAATAATAGAATATTATTAGATAGATATATTGATATTTACTGTTTTTCAATTTAGATGATTGATTTCTTATTGAGTGAATCTGAAAATGAGGAATATCAACAAGTAAATTTAGATCCGAAAACATATGAGGGCATAATACTGGAGAAGAAACAATTGAAAGGAGAATCGATACATCTTCTCAGGTAAATAAAAAGAAATCAGTTTTTATATTTGCATTCAATATGAGAATATAAGATGCAAAGCTCAAATATTGGGGGTATCAATAACAGATCTGCTAGATTTTTTGAATAATACAAATCTAGAAGAAATAAAGAAAATAGAATATGTCATAACAGGCAAGAAGATTATAATTCAACACATATTTTTATTGTAAAACTTTATGTATTAAATAATTGACATTTGATACTCCCTATTTTAGGATTAAGGGTTGTTGAGAAAATAGATTCTTCATCTATGGTATTACATACAGAATTGGGTGCACCTAGTTTGTCTCCGATCAGTGGAAGAGATTTCGGGTTGTTGACATCTTTCAGGAAATTGAAAGATAAAACAATTTTTTGCTCTCAAAGTATAAATCATCCAGGAGCAAAGAAAAAGCCATCATTTGTAAGAGCCACTTCAACAAGGTCACTTTTTAAAAAATTTTTGTGTTTCAAATTTTTTAAATTTTATGTTTGTTTATTTAATTTTTATTTTAAATTTTTTTTTAATTTTTAATTTTTTATTTTTAAATCTGACAGTGGGTATATAATGCAGGAGATCATTGATGAAGAGTTAGGTTTAAATTGGGGTACATATATTATATATATTTGTCGTGGGGATTTAAAAGGTTGGATTCCTCCCTATATCATCAACCAATTTTCCGATTTCCCAGCCAAAAAAATGCTTCAGTTTCGAAACTTTAATCCAAAGAAATAAAATTTTCAATTTCTATTTGGACTATTTGAAACAGAGTTCCAACTTTCTAACATTTCGAAAAATATTCATCGAAAAAAAAAAATAAAAAAAAAAAATGATAGAAGAAAATAATAAACAGATAATACATGGATATAAACTTATAATCGCTGATTTTTTCATGATAAAGGGTATTCAAAGGTTATATTATCCTTCTTTATCAATTAATTGGTTTTTTTTTTGCAACCCATCAGCATATATATTGGAAGATCAAGATTTTGCATTATGTTTGATAGACAATATAAAGGATTTGAAAGAATTAATCACCAAAAAAAAATTTAATGTTACAAAGAAAAATAAATTGGGAGATACTCCTCTTCACTATTGTTTTGCATTCAACCAAAATCATGAAATAATCAAATATTTTGTTGAACAGCAAAGAATAAACTTAAAATTGAAAGGATGCCTGGAATCTGTAAAATAAAAATGATAATTGGAAGAGAATTACAAATTACAAATTAACTTATAAAATGATAGAATAAAATAATATAGATTTATTTATTGGTGATAATCAAAAAAATGTTTGTTTTATTTAAAAAATATAAAATTTAATTGTTTATCAACCAAAGTTTAAATATATTGAAATACATTTTATTTGAATCACATTTTTTTTTCTTTTTGATATGTGTCTGGATATTTATTTTTAACACGATAAAAAAAATCATTCATCTCTAAATTGGAGATATCTCTAATTTGATATTTACAAACAGTGTATGGTGGTGAATCGCATAATTATGCAAATTATTTTTCCTTAAGCAATTTGAATTAAAGATTTATTTCAATTTTTTATTAAATATTTTTTTTTTTAAAAAAAAAAAAGACACTACTGCACTATTGCTTTGCGTTCAACAGAAATCTAGAAAACATAAAATACCTGGTTGAAAAAAGAGGGGTGGACATATACGACTACAACAACAACGTAAAGACACCCTTCCACATGGCCTGCCTCAACAACACCTTCAAAACGATGAGGTATCTGATAGAAGAAAAATTGGCAAACATTCAAATTAAGACGAAGAACGGGGGAAATCTTTTTGAGTTCATGTGCATGACCACTAAAAGTATGAAGAAACTCAAGTACATCATGAATCTTAAGGACTGGAACTTCCATTTCGTCAATCAGTTTGGAAATTCTGTTTTGCACTTGCTTTGTCTCAACAAAAAGGACAACTTGCATATCATAAAGTAACAAAAATCATTTTTTTTTTTTTATTTTTAAAATTATTTTTTCTTACAAATTTTTTTGTTTTTTATTTTCATTTTCAATTGATTTTTTTATTTTTTATTTTTAATTGACTTTTTTTAAATTTAATTTATTTTTTTATTTTTTTATATTTTCAATTGATTTTTCAATTTTCATTTGTGTTTTGATTTATTAATTTGGAAACTTTTGTTATTTTTAAATTTTCTTTTTTTTTTTTTAATATTGGGTTTTTTTTTTTTACCAAGATACTTTTTAGAGGAAGAGAAGATCGACGACGTAAACTTGGTGAACCCCAAAAACTTCAACTACACCCCCCTCCACTACGCCCTCAACTACCACGATCCCTGCTACAACAAAGTGGAGTACTTCCTACAAAATCGGGCTTCCATCAACATCCTCGACACCATCAACAACACTCCCCTGCATCTCCTAGCTCAAAGCATCAACATCAAAACTGATTTGCAAAACATCATTAACGTTTTAATCCTTTGCTTGAGTTCTGGTGCGGACATTTTCTTTGTTAACAACAATGGTTTTTCTTGCAAGCAGCTTTTCGAGCAGAAGAACGATGTTTTTGTCAATTTCTTCAAGAATGTCGTTTCTCACTCTTTGTGGAGGCCTGAGAACCACCGATATTTCTCCCTTTCTGTCCGGAAGCGCATCGAGTTTTTTTTATTGTCTTACAAAGTTTCTTATCAAAAACCTTTTAATCTCAAAATCCCTAAATTTGTTTTATTTATCATTTTACGACATTATATTGGCTATGTTTTGTTTCCTTCTCAGTCTAAATCATACAATGAAGATTACCTTAAAGATTTGTTGAGAATCAAAAACAAACAGATTGATGATCTTAACGAGAAAAACTCCAAGAAATTAATGCTTGTTCAGTCTAACAATGAAGCTCATCTCCAGCAGATTGTCAAAAAGAATTCTCTCAATGAATCTCATCTTCAGTTGTTATTGGAAGAAAACGAAAGGCTCAAGAGAACCATCGAAGAAATGAAAGAGAAAATCCTCAGTCAAGAAAAAGATTCAAAAAAGTGATCTTTATTAATAAAAAAAATTAATATAATGCAAAACTTTTCTTTGTAATAATGAAATCTTTTTATTGATTAAAAGTATGATGTTTTTAAAAGATTCAATAAACCCGACAAATTTTGATAAAAATATAATCTCGTTGAATTAAATGTTTTTTTAATGGATTGAGTTTCAAATGAGAATCAAAAAATTAATTAATAATTTGTATTTGGAAACCAAAAACCATCTTCAAAAATATATTTGGTTTTTTCTGTTGGCAATAACTGGATACAACTCATTCCTTTTTGATTGACTTCTTCAGAGAATCTTTCTTTCATACTTGGATATGCACAAGATTTAGTGGAAGGAATTGAATGAATACGTAATTTTTCTTTATATTGATCAGTTTCTCTTGGAGTATAACCTTTGACAGCAATGTAAATTGGCATTCCTTTTATCTTATTAATCTTAGATAATTTCAAATTTGCGACTTTTATTTCTTCGAAGATTAATAAGCCTGTTCCAAATTGAACATACGAGACATAAACAATGATGCTTTCATCATCAAGTGAATTTTGGAAAGAAAATTCATATTCTTTATTTTTTTCTTGAATTTCTATCGAATTGTCATCTTTAAAATCACCAGATTTGAGGATGAGTTTATAATTGATTTCTGAGGATTTTTTTCTTATACAATTTAGTTTTCCCGTTAGGCTGAATCTTTCATCCAGTGTATGCGGCTCACTCCTTGAATAATTTGATGCAAGCCACGGATGATCAAGTTTTAGAGATTTTTCATAAGGAACATTTGGCGTATATCCTTCTATGGAATAAAAAATATCGCATGATTCTGGGACATTTAATTCAAGGGTATTGGAAATTAGAAATTTTTCTAAAAACAATTCTTTGCCATCTTTTGTATACAGAATTGAAAAATATACTGTCACAGATTTTCCAAATAAATTTTGTATTGTCAAAGTTTTGTTTCCTCTTAAAAAATTGAACATTTTTTTTTTTTTATTATTTTTTGTTTTTTTTTTAAATACCTTTTCAAATATTAAAAAATTAAAGAAATTAGAAAATCTTGAATAATTCAAAAAATAATGTGCACTTACAAAAGGAAATTTGTTGTTTTTAATGCGATTTTTTTTATTTTGGGCTTAGCTTCAGCTGGTTTTTCCTGTTATCTCATAGTAAAACATGATGGAATATTTTGGCAATATATTTTGGTCGGAGAAATTGTATATTTTATTTCTCTAACATTCTTGTTAATAGCTATCACAAAGAATGTATGGGATTCTAATGATATAAACTATAATTTTTGGAAAGATTTTTGGCCCATTTACATCATTTTTTTATTATTCTCAATTGTTGATGGTTTGGCAGATGGAAGAATATTACATTGCATATTTTATAAAAAAGAGAATGATAAAGTTATAGCAATTATATCTTTGGTTTTTGATGGAGTATTGTTTATCTTTTCATTTACAGTTACTTGTTGGAGAGGAGGTTTTTAAAATTTGGTTGATTAAAACATTTAAAAAAAAAAATGGAATAATTTTTTTTATTAAGAAGTTTCTCCTTGAAATTGTATGGTTGAGGAGCTATTTTTTTTGTATTTTAAAATTGATAAAAGGGACAATGATTTATTGATTTTTTTTGGTGCATTGGATAGATTATCAAGATATTTTGGAATAATTTTGAAAGGATCATAGGAGGATGCATTTTTTAAATAATTAAAACATTCAATCATTATTCAACATCAGTTGTTCTTTCATCAATTCAGAATGGGTGTGGGCTTTTTCTGGAAAAAGTTCAAACACTTTTGTTGCGGAAACATCAATCACTTTGAATGAAACCTTTTCGATCATCATTGGAAACTTTAACCAAACTTCAAATTCTACCATTGTCATTGTTTTGAATTCAACAAGATCTGCTTGTAATAATATTTTTCAATTTTTAAATGTTTTTTTTTAATCACTCAATATTTTTTTTGGTTTTTCATTTTATTTTAAATTTTAAATTTTTTATTTTTTTTATTTTATTATATTATTTTTATTGAATTTAGCATTGAATGTTACAGGATGTGTTTCACTGAGTGGGAATATCAGTTTAGTTTTGAGTGGACAACCAAAAGATGGAAACAACAATTTTGATCTCATCAATTACAACTGCACTCAAAAATTGAACATTTCAGATTCTCAATTGAAAATAACAACTCAATACAAAAAATCAAATTGTGACAAAATAAACAATGGTCAGTTTGTAAATCAACAAAACACTTTGTCTGTTTCATTTCAAGTTCAAACAACAGAAATTGTTCGGATAACACAAAATTTATCATTATTGGGATTGTTTTGGGTTGTTTTTTACTTTCCATTTTGGTTGCAATTGTTATTTTTGTTTTTTTGAAGAAAACTCGAGATACTTTTAACTCTGATCTTGATAAAATTGATCAAGAAATGGAAAATAAAAAATGATTTTTTTTGTGAAAGAAATAAGAAATAAACAAATTTTTTTCAATTTTTTTTTTGTAAAAAAACATGATTTAGTTTAAGGAACAAGTTGGGAAATGGATTTTTAAATAGAACAGAACTTTCAAGTGGATAAAAGTTATTATTTTTTTTCTTGGAAATGGAATTTAAAGTTTTAAATAAAATTTTATTCTTTTTTGATTTGTTTTCACTAAAAAAGGATTTATTTGCTCCAAGAATTTTTTTTGCTCCAACAAAAAAATCTTTTTCTATTTTTATGGTTGGTTTTATTTGCTAACTTTTAAAGTTATTTGATTTTTAATGTAAAAGGAAATCAAGATTTTGAACCAAATCAAAATTTTTTTTCTTTTTAAAAAATATCACTCATCTCAGTAACATCAACCCATCCTTAGTCCTTTTTCTTTGTCTGAATGAAGAAAGATGCAATTTGGGCTGTCAAAAAGTTTTTTTAATGGAAATACTTCTTGGAAACTTTGACAAATTGTAATTTAAAAAAAATTAAAACCAATTAAAAAAAATAAAAAAAAAAAATTTGAAACAATTTCTTTATTTTTAAATCAACTTTGAAAATTTTTTATTGAAAAATGGAAAGACAAATAAAAAATGGGTTGCTTCTCACACTATTTTTATTTTTTTTTTGGCAAATCAAATCAGAAGAAATTAAAATAACAAGATGCGATCAAATATTTGGAGAGAATTCTCTCATCAAATTGAATGATTTCAAAGTCTCATATCTTTTGGAGAATGATCTCGATTGTGAAGGCAATATTGAAAAAGCAATCGGAAACAAAGAAAAGAAATTTTTGGGGAAATTTGATTATAATGGAAAAAGATTGAGTGGAATGAGAATTGAACCACCCACAATCACTGGATCAATTTTTTATGAAGAGATAAATAAAAATACAAGAGGAAGTAAAAAAAATATGTTTGAAAAAAACTTTTTATTATTTTTTCAAAAAAGGGGAAGATAAAAGAATAAAACCAAGAGCAGAATCAACAATCAATTTTGATGATTTGGCAGCAGCAACAATTACGCAACTTCCCACTTCCTATTATAATTTCGATTGGACAAATTTTTATTATGAGAATTATGTGCTTGGAAATGTATCAGGAACAGGATATCAATACGGAATGATAAGTTCTCCAAATGTTGGATTCAATGGTTTTGCAAATCCTGCAAATATGTCGAATACAATCCCATTCACATTCTGCAGTGCTCATTTAACAGCAGCATGGGGAGATGGATTGAAAATCACTCTCATCGCCACGAAGGGAGGAGTGTTTAAATACAGTGCGGATCTTGTTTTGAGTCAAACAGTGCCTTATCTTTTCAGTCCTTCTTGGGAAGACATAGACAATCTTTATTTCAACACAACAAACAACCCTAGTATTGATTCAAAGCATTTCGTGATAGATAACATCGTTCTAGATTGCTTTCCTTCTACTACTCCTCCTTCCACTACTGCACCATCTACTATAACTCCCTCTACAACTGCTCCTTCCACCACTGCACCATCAACCACAATACCTTCTACCTCAACTCCGTCGACAACAGCTCCCTCCACAGCTTCTCCTTCTACCACAACTCCATCCACTACTGCTCCTTCTACATCCACTCCTTCGACAAACTCTCCTTCAACAAAAACTCCATTGAAAGTAATGTTTTTTTTTTTTACTTATTTTCTAATTTTACATCTTATTTTGCTTTTTATAAATTTTAAAAACACTTTTTTTTTTTTTCAATATTTTTTTTAAAATTAAAAATTTTTTACATTTTATTTAATTCACATTCTCTTTTAACAAGTGTTTGTATAATGTTCCAAACTGCGAAAAATGTTCAACATCAGGAATAAATGTGGATCAATCATTATTCAACATCAGTTGTTCTTTCATCAATTCAGAATGGGTGTGGGCTTTTTCTGGAAAAAACTCAAACACTTTTGTTGCGGAAACATCAATCACTTTGAATGAAACCATTTCGATCATCATTGGAAACTTTAACCAAACTTCAAATTCTACCATTGTTGTTGTTTTGAATTCAACAAGATCTGCTTGTAATAATATTTTTCAATTTTAAAATGTTTTTTTTAATTTTTTTCACTTTTTTTTTTTAATTTAAATTTTAAACTTTAAATTTTAAATTTTTATTTTTTTTATTGAATTTAGCATTGAATGTTACAGGATGTGTTTCACTGAGTGGAAATATCAGTTTAGTTTTGAGTGGACAACCAAAAGATGGAAACAACACTTTTGATCTCATCAATTACAACTGCACTCAAAAATTGAACATTTCAGATTCTCAATTGAAAATAACAACTCAATACAAAAAATCAAATTGTGACAAAATAAACAATGGTCAGTTTGTAAATCAACAAAACACTTTGTCTGTTTCGTTTTCAAGTTCAAACAACAAAAATTGTTCGGATAACACAAAGTTTGTCATTATTGGGGTTGTTTTGGGTTGTTTTTTACTTTCTATTTTGGTTGTAATTGTCGTTTTGGCTGTTTTTAAGAAAAATCGAGATAGATTTAACTCTGATCTTGATAAAGTTGATCAAGAAATGGAAAATAAAAAATGATTTTTTTTGTGAAAGAAATAAGAAATAAACTAACGTTTTTTATTATTACATCAAACATTATTATCTCAAAATAACAGAAAACTGAGTATTTTTTTAACAAGTTTAATCCTTCACAATTTTGACTATTTCAATCTCTAATCCATGTGAGCATATGATTTAAGTTTACATTTGTCATTCAATATATTTGTCTCCTTGGTTTTCTTTTACATTACTTCATTAACTAATCTCAATTCCTATTGATTGTTGGATGATTGCGTAGATCTCTGAACAACTAATTCTAAAACAATTTTTGTCAAATTGATGGTTGGAAATACAAAAATAATCAATTAGATGCTGATGGGAAAAATAAAAAAAAACTGATTGAAAAAATGAATAGATTTCTTTTATTATTTGTTTTTCTCTTTTCTTTATCATTTGCTGCCAATCAATTTACTGTTAATCTTTCCAATCGTTTGCCATGGGATCACTATTGGGAAGAAGTAATTTCTTCAATGCATTAAGAGAAAATTGAAAAATCAAAAAATGAGGATCTTATTTAACTTTTTATTTTTAATAGTGTGTTGGATCAGGACATGCAGCGCTTGCATTAAGAGAAAATTGGAGAGATCAAATGAGACAAGGTTGAAAAAAAAAAATTATATAATATTTTATTCTTCAATCATATTTATAGCACATAACGAACTTGGATTCAGATCTGTGAGATTCCATGGAATTTTTGATGATGAAATGAGTGTCATGCTTCAATCTCCTTTGGAAAATTCAAATAATATTACATACAGTTGGTATATCTCTTTCCCCATTCTTTGATCCTTTTTAAAATTATATTTGAATCAAATTTAAATAGGTTCAATGTTGATAACGTATATGATTTCTTGTTGTCTATCGGAATGAAACCATATGTTGAATTATCTTTTATGCCTATTATTATTGCATCTGGAACAAATACCACCTTCCATTATGATGGTAAAGCTTCATTATTTGATATAATTTAATTTAAATTATTAAAAAATAAAAATTCAATTTTCTTTCAAACAAAAAAGCAAATATCACCCCACCAAAGCAATGGCAAGATTGGTTTAACTTGGTAGTTGAATATGAAAGACATATCGTTGAGAGATATGGATTGGATGAAGTATCAAACTGGAATCAAGGTAAAAAAATAAAATTATACTAACAAAAAATCATAAAATATTTTCTAAATTTAATTTCTCAATAATTTCTGATATTATCATTTCAAATTAATTTTTCTTTCTAATTTTACCATTCTCCCACTCACTATTATAGAATGCTGGAATGAATACAACTGTGGCTTTTGGACTGGAAACTTCTCCACCTACTTGCAACTCTTCAATGTGACCTCATCAGCAATGAAATCAGTAAACAGAAGATTGTAAAAATTGATAAATTTCATTTGAATTTAAAAAAAATTGATAAATTTCAATAATAATTTCATTTTCAAAATATATAGGAGAATAGGAGGTAAATCAATAAATTTAATAATAATAATAATATTAATTTATAAAAATAATTTATAATTTGAATCCATTATAAACAAAATATTTTTTTTGATCCATAAATTAGAAACTCTTAAATACTCCAATTTTTTTTTTTTTGCTAGGACCTGTCACCTGTGGAAGTGCAAACATCAGTGAATTTATTGATTACTGCAGAACTAACAACGTCCAATATGATTTTGTTGGTAAAAATAAAAAAATAAAAATAAAAATAAAAATAAAAATAAAAATAAAAATAAAAATAAAAATAAAAATAAAATAAAAATAAAAATNATAAATAAAATAAATAAAATAAATAAAATAAATAAAATAAATAAAATAAATAAAATAAATAAAATAAATAAAATAAGTAAAATAAATAAAATAAGTAAAATAAATAAAAAATTGTGTTTACTGTGTTTCAAAAATATATCTATTGAGTCGCACATAAAATTGTCGTTCTGAGTACCGCGATGAAAGGGAGCCATACCGAAGTTGTTACGCACATTGGGGAGCGCTCCGTTTTCCAGAAACACTTTAAGAGTGTCGAAATTGGCGGTTTTGTTGGTGCACAAGTAATGAAAAGGTGTCCTTAATAAAAATAAATAAAAGTAAATAAAAAATAAATAAAAATAAAATAAAATAAAATAAAATAAAATAAATAAATAAAATTTAACAAAAAAAATATAAAATAAAATAAATAAAAAGGGTAAAATAAAAAAAAAAATCAAAAAAAAAATAACTTTACCATCCCTAATAAAACCAAAAAAAAAAAATTATTTTTTTTTCAGAAAAGTTCACAAGAAAATCATACATGTGTGGTCTTAATGTTTGGATCGGATTTGTGCTCAAAGAAAAGTGAAAGAATTTCTGTGTTCAGAAAATTGTCCGAATAAATGTGTAGAGGCGTAAGTCCTAATCCATTTAAAATTGATTTATTAAAAAGAGGTGATTTAAATTTATTTATTTTTTATTTTTTATTTTTTATTTTTTATTTTTTTTATTTTTTATTTTTTGTTTTTTATTTTTTATTTTATTATTTTTATTTATATTTACTATTTATTTTATTAATTTTTATTTTTATTTTTATTTATTTTTATTTTTATTTTTATTTATTTTATTTATTTTATTTATTTTATTTATTTTATTTATTTTATTATTTATTATTTTGATTTATGATTTATTTTATTTTCTATTATTTATTATTATTAATTTTTATTTATTTAATTATTTATTTATTTATTTATTACATTTATTAATTTATTTATTTTGAAATAAAAAGAAAGATAAAAGAAATACCATGAATTTTATTGATGTAATCAACAAGTTGATTTTTCATGAGGTCAAGATTGTCAAATAAAAGGTTGTCATCTAACATGGAGAAATCTTCAATCAATTTTTCATTTTGTTCAAGTAAAAGAGAGGTTTCATGGTATTGTTGTTGTGCATCTTTTATGTATTGTTTTGTTTTTCTTATTTGTTTTTTTGTATTTTTTATTAAATCCCTTGGTATCTTCCCATCTTTATCAATTTAAAAATAAAAATATTAAAACATTCAAAAATAATTTAAAATATAAAATTAAAAAAAATAATTTTAATTCTAAATAATTTTAAAATAAAAATAAATAATTCTAAAATAAAAATAAATAATTTTAAAATAAAAATTAATAATTTTAAAATAAAAATAAATAGTTTTAAAATATTAATAATATAAGATTTTTTGAAAATAAAAATAACCAAGAGTGTCAATATTGTGAATGAAATTGGATTTTCCACATAAAAAATCGATGAGATCAGCAGAAAAGTTGTTTGAATTTTGTTTGAAAAAATGACCTTTAAAAGAACGTTTGAGAAGGAGGGAAGTGGGTGTTTCTTCATTTTCTATTAAAATCAAATTACAATCTATTGGTGTTTTTTCTCTTCTTCTTTCAAATTCTTTTTCAAAATTCTCTTCTAATGTGTCACAACAATCCGTTATCACTTTTTACAATCAAATAAAGTAAATAAAATAAATAAAAATAAATAAAATAAATAAAATAAATAAAATAAATAAAATAAATAAAATAAATAAATAATACAAATAAAAATTTAATAAAATAAATATTACAAAATAAATAATTAATACAAATAAAAATAAAAATTTAATAAATAAAATAAATAAAGAGAAAGGGGAGGGGAGGGGTACCAAGTAAAGAATGAAGATGATGACGAAGTTGAGATAAACAAAGAAAAAGGGAAAGTTCAATGTTGGTATTTCCCATAACTCTATGAATGACATTTGTGTCACCTTCTTTGTGTTGATATAATTTTTCATTAAAAGTAAACAATGTAAATTCTATCCCTTTTGATACACATATCGATACTATTTCTTGACACACTTTTATCTTTTTCCCTTCCATTGACCCTTTTTTTATTTAAACGAAAAAAAAATTGATTTTTAAATATTATTTCATATTTATTATAAAATTTAAAAAATTGATTTTTAAATATTATTTCATATTTATTATAAAATTTTTTTTTTATTTCATATTTATTTTTCTAAAATATTTTTATTTTTATTTTTATTTATTATTTATTTTAAAAATGAAAAAATTATATACAATTTAAAAGATGATAACAAAATTTTTATATTTTTATTTAATTATAAATATTAAAGTATAATTGATTATATAAAATATTACCAGAGACATCTATCAATAGAACCAAATTTTCTAATCAATTTAATAAAAAAAAATAGTAAACAAAAAGTTATCAAAAAAAAAAAAAAGTAATTTAAAAAGAAAGTAATTTAAAAAAAAAGTAAATAAAAAGGATTTACTGATTTTTTCGTTGACAGGTTGTTGCAGAGAGAGTTTAAGTTGAAATTTTTTTTCGATTTTTTCTCTTTCCCCACTCACTTCCTCCTTTATATAAAATAATAAAATAAAATTAAGAATAATAAAAATATGAATAAAATAAAATGGAATAAATAAATTAGATTATTATTAATAAATAAAATTTAATAAATAAAATTTAATAAATAAAAATAAAATTTAATAAAAAAGGATTTCTCACATCAAAAATGAGAGGAAAATGAGAAAGCATGAGAGAAATGAGTTTAACAGTCATCTCATTGTCTTCCAAAGAAATTTTTAATTCCAAGTGATAAAGATCATTACTTGTTAGGGTGGAAGAAGAGGAACTATTCACTAAATTTTCCAAATGATTCAATTTTAAAAGTTTTTCTTTCTCATTGTTCACCATCCCTTTTTTTCTTTCTGTATTGTTACCATAATTGCCATTATTATTGTTATTATTACAATTATTATTGTTATTATCCTTCACATCTATATTATTGTTGGTCTCTTCATTTAAATCTTCTTTTTCATTGATATCAAAGTTATTTTCCTGATGATGAGAGTCACTTTCAATTTTGGGATTGAGAAGAGGGAGGGGAATTTTAGGTTTGAGGAGATCTTGGGAAAAGATGATGGCAATATTTTCTTTTCTCATTTTATTGACGTTTTGATGGTCAACAACCTTACATAAAAACGACATTAATGTCTTCAAAACCAAATAATTTCCTTTTTTAAAGTTAGATTAATGTTAACATAGTGATTTATGGGTTAAAAAAATATGGATATTGTTGGCTTACCTCTTGGTAATTGGATCAAAACTTGTTGTAATTTTTTAATATTGACATCTATTTCTGGATAACCCATCGCCCAAATTAATAGGTCATATAATTCAGTTGTCATTAAAGAATCGGGTATTTCTCTCAACCACATTTTTAGTAATCCTTTTGAATTAAAATTTGGCAAAAATAATGAATATCACCTAAAATTTACCTGCAATTGTATGAGGATCTAAATCATCGTATGATACATCCTCTCCATTATCAAATCTGTGTTTTAAATTTTTCATTTGGGAAACATTTCCATTCACACGGAATAATCCTTCCTCTTCATATCCATACTTCTCAAAATAATCTATTGTTTTCTTCAATATTGAAGGGATTACTGTGAGATTTTCGATTGATGCTCCAAATACTTTTTTGGGAACGTTGCTCGAAAATATTTTGCTAAAAAAGTTCATTTTTTTTTTTTCTTTCAAATGCTAAGATAAATAGATGAAAAGGTGTATGAGTAAAAATTTTAAATAAATTTAATTTGATCAATTGTCTTCTGGAAAGAAATTAATATTCAAAATGGATGTCTCAACTTCTTTTTCTTTGGTATCAAAAATAAGAGGAGAAGCATTTTCAATGTCACTTGAAAATTCAAACGTCTCCAGGATTTGTTTTGATACTTTTGCATGAACCCTAAGTAATTTTTTGGCATATTTCATAGCTTCATGAGTCGTCCAAAAAAAGTTTTGTTTTCCCAACTTTTCCACAAGTCCCGATTTTTTCACGTAATCTATTTTTTTTTTAATCAAAAAAAAAAAGTTTTGGAAAGTTACCTCTTACTCTTTCGTTGATATTACTTATCAAAAGTTTACATTCAGATTTTTCCACAAAATCAAAAGTCTGAGCCAAAATGGAAAGAGCAGTCTTTTTTTATAAAAATATTAAAAAAATTGAAATTCTAATTTAAGAAATATAGATTTACAGTATCAATGTCATTCACAGTGCTCCTGTTTGTTTTTGTAAAAAATAAAGAATGAATAAATTTAAAATAAAATGAAATAAATTAAAATAAATAAAAATGAAATAAATAAAGAAAATAAAAACCAATCGTGAATGAAAATAAGATTTTTCTCATTTTGTTCATCCAAAAAAAGTTGAACTGCTTTTTTGACGTAGTGTATATTTGCAAAAAACAAAGAAGCATCAATCTTAAAAATCACAATTTTGGGTATTATCAATGCATTAGGAAATCTGGTAACATCTTGATATGTATTTGTTCCCTTTATTTTTAAAATTAAAAAATGAAATAAAAAATTTAACAAAAAATTAAAAATAAAAATAAAAATAAAAATAAAAATAAAAATAAAAATAAAAATAAAATTGAAAATAAAATTGAAAATAAAATTGAAAATAAAATTGAAAATAAAATTGAAAAATAATATAAAAATGTGAGTTGTTTTAAAAAAAAAGACAGGCAATCTTCCTAAACGAACACTGTGAGGTCTAGATCTAAAGAAGATGTACAAGAAAACAGAAAAAGTGATTCCAAATAAAATTCCAAATACTATTCCCATCAACAATGTCAACACAAAAGTGCTCAACCATATTATTCCATCATGTACTTTAAGTTTCCATGCTTCTACTAATGTCCCAAACAATCTTTAAAAAATAAGGAATAAAAAATAAAAAATAAAAAATAAAAATAAAAAATAATGTGATTAAAAAAAGATTTACATCAATGATTTCACAGCTGATACAACTAAGATTTTATTTTTTGATTAAAAATTGTTAATAAATAAATAATAAACAAATTAATAAATAATAAATAATAAAATATAAAATAATAAATAAATAATAATAAATAAATAAATAATAAATAAATAAATAAATAATAAATAAATAAATAATAAATAATAAATAATAAATATTAAATAATAAAATAAATTAATAAATAAATAAAATAAATAAACTGATGGCAGCCAAGATGGGATAAGGAAGATAATAGAGAACGGGGGTGGCAAATAAAATGACAAACATAACAACGAAACCTGTAACTATTTGTGATATTTGGGATCTTGCTCCCGCATTTTCATTCACCGATGATCTTGACAAGGATGCTGACATCGTAAATGAACCTTTTAAACAAAATTTCAGTTAATTAAAATATATATATATAATGTTTAAATTCTTCTATTTAACTAATGTTATGTTATGTTTAATTTTAACATATTTTAATTTTAATATTTTTAAACTTTAAATGAAATTATATTTTAATCATAATCATCAATTGATTAAATATAAATATTTATTGAGCAAAATTTTTTTTGTATTTACTGGTAAAGGAAGCACCTAAGTTGGCCAGTCCCAAAGCAATCATTTCTTGATTATTGTCTATCACATAAAAATGCTTTTCACTAAAAACTTTGCCTATTTTTTTAGTTTGAAAAATGAAAAAAATTTTTAGTTTATTGAAAATAAAACGATAAAAAGTTAAGAAAAAAAAAAGTAAAAAAGAAAATTAAAATGTAAAAGAAATAGAAAGAAATGGAAGATAATAGAAAGAATTTATGTTTATAAAAACATTTACAAACAGAAATGGTGGAAATATAACAAACAAGAGAAAGTACTACTGCATCTGCCAATATTTTTGTTGTAAATTTGAAGTTTGGAACTGATAATGCTGGAAGCCCTCTTGATTTATTGATTTATTATTTTATCATAATTATTTATTTTATTTTTGATTTTTAAATTTTAATTTTTAAATTTACTTAATATTATTTATAATGTATTTATAAAAGTTATTGTACCTAGGTATTTCACCAACAATTTTTATGTCCATATTTCCCCATTTAAAAATGAAACTGAGCAAAATTCCAGTAAATACCTATATTTCATTTAACGTTTATTTAATGTTTAATAATTTATTTTTATCAAATAAAAAAAAAAAAAAAAATAATTAACAAAAAAAAAAAAAAAGAGGATATTTGGTACCATGATGATGGGACCAGGGATGTTGATGATGAAAGACCCGATTTTGAATTTTTTTTTGTTGATATAGTCAAATAGCAAAAGAAAGAAAAGTGAAATGAAAGAAATGAGGGTAGATTTCCAAGAAAACGTATTTATTCCTTTAAAAAAATTAATCAGCACCTCATAAAACAAATTTGCTTTCTCTGCTTTTACTCCAAACATCGATGCTAATTGCGAACTTTTTTTTGGAATGAATGAAATATAAAATATAAATAAATAATAAATAAATAATAAATAAAATATAAATAAATAAAATAAATATTAATAATAAAATATAATCAGAAATGAAATAGAAATAATCAAAAATGAAATAAAGAGGCCTGAAAAAATTTTGGAAAGAAAAAATAATTTTAACAAAAAATAAGAATTAAATAAAACTTGAATAAAAAAAATGAAAATAATTACCTTGCAATAATAAAACCAGAAGCAGTGGTAAAAGCTTATTTTACAAAAATTTTAAAAAAAGAAAAATAAAATAAAATTTTGTTTTTGAATATTATAAAAAAAAGAGCACCATTCAACACAGGCAAAGAAATGTAATTCACTATGAATCCAAGTCTTAATAATCCCGCAGTGATCAGAATTATCCTTTTTTTATTTTTAACATTAAAATTATTATTATACGTTTAATATTATTATTTTATTTAAATATCATTTACTTATTTTTTATTTTTCATTATTTATTTTTTATTTTTTTGTTTATTTTTTAATATTTATTTATTTATTATTTGATATTTATTTATTATTTGATATTTTTATTTTTTGTTTATTTTTTAAAGTTTTAATTATTTACTTTTTTATAAAATTATATTATTCCGTAAATTATTTTGTTGAAAATTTTTACCCACAAAGAAAAGACAAGGTAAAAGAGAGGTTGATGTAATCTTGTAAATTGGTGGAGGGATCAATCACTTTACTGAGAATACTTGCAATGACCAATGATATAACCGCAAAAGGACCCACCGAAACCTGTCTTCCTGTCCCAAATAATGCGTACACAAACACCGGTACCAACAAACAATACAATCCCATTTGTGGTGGTAATCCCGCCAAAACTTTTTTCCCAGAAATAAATATTGAATATTAAATATAATAAATATATAATAAATAAAATAAAATAAATAAAATAAAATAAATAATAAATAAAATAAATAATAAATAAAATAAATAAATAAATAAAATAAAATAAATAATAAATAAATAATATAATATAATAAATAAATAATGAAATAAAATAAATAATATAATAAATAATAAATAAATAATATAATAAATATTAAACAAATAATATAATAAATAAATAAATAAAATAATAAAATAATATTTAAATAATATAATAAATAAATAAATAAAAATTGAATAATAAATAAATAATAAATTATAAATAAATATGTTTAATTCAATAATAAAAAATCTATAATAAACTTTTTACCCGCGTATGCCATACCTATATAAAATTATTAAAGTTTTTGTTTAAATTAATTCCAAAAAGGATTACCTTGAGGAACTGCCTATTTAAAGTAAACAAGAAAAAAATCTTTATATTCTAAAAAAGTATTACCATTATTCCTTTGAAGATAAAAAAATTGATAAATAAAAAATTAAAAAATTAAATTAAATTTTACCAACAGTGATACCAGCAAGAATGTCATTCTTAATATCTTCTTTTTTGTATTCCCTGATCCAAGTTAATGGAGGGAATAAATTTATGAAAAAATTTTTAAAAGTTTTTTTCATCAATTCCTTGTTTCTTTGATCCTCTTCTTCTTGGTATTTATCTTTAGATATCTTTTGGTATTTCAAATAACTAGTTTCTATTTTATCTTTAAAATTTATATAAATTAAGATCTTTGAAAATTAAAAAAATTCAATTTTTATTTTCTCTGAATCCAATTGGATTTTAATTTTTTACCGATCGGCTTCAAATCTTTTGTGATTTTTGGGAAATACTTGATAATATTACTTTCTGTTGTTTCTTCATTCAATTCTTCGATAATTTGAGAGATGGGTATCATTTTTGTTGTATAAATGTCGTGTATTTCTTTGATGCACATATTATAGAGTATTTTGTTGATAAATAGCATTTTATTCTTGGCATGCGTAATTTGAAGTGCATTTCCTTTCATATTCTTCAATATTGTTTCCCATTCTTTATTATGTTTCCCAAATTCTGAAACAAAATCATCTTTATTCAAATCATATTTTATCTTTACATTTTTGATTGCATCATAAAGAATTGTCAATTCTTTAAGCAAAATAAGAATTAATTAAAATTTTGGTGAAAATTTTCATACTTTTTTTTTTCTTGTAAAATGCTTGCTTCTCCATTTCAAGGCTTTCCATTGATTCTCTCTTTGATTTCTTCTTTTTTGGTGGAGATTCTAATTTTATCTCTTTCAATTCAATCTCCTCATCTTTATTTGTCAAATTCATTTCTTTTTCAGATTCCAAAAATATCTCTTCATTTTTCAAAGGGTTCTTATTTCCTTTTATTCTCGACATGGATGAATTTTTTTTATATATTTTTGAAATATAATTCGAAAATACTTATTGACGAAAATTGGTTCCCAAAAAGCAAAGGCACAGAATTATGAATTGTGAACCCAATTTTACCTAATATTGGAGATAAAACCAAATATTCAATGTTATTTTCATTTAGTTATATTGGAATTGACATTCAATTTTAATTCATTATCAGTTGTTTATGAGCGATTATTTTAACATTTGATCCCACATAAAGTTGTTGCACTCAATACGAGAATTAAAAAAGGAAAACAAGATTAAAAAACCTTACTGTTCATGAATTATAAGCTTCACCAACTAACAAAGAAGATATAATTTAACATAAAATGTGATTAATTTGAAGATAATAAAAAATAAATTTTAATGGTTTTTTACCCAAGCCAGGAGGTCCATTTATGTTAGTTATTGTTCCTTGAACGACCCCACTCTTGGTCAGTATAAAGTCACCAACTTGCCCAACAATCCCTCCTTTTATGAAAATCATTAAAAAATTGAAATATTATTGAAAAATATATATTATTAAACTAGTGAAAGATTCATTTCATTTGATTGAATAATTAATTATTGTTAATTGCTTGTAAAAAAAAAGTTTGAGATATTGCTCACAAAATTAAAATGTGTCCAATCAATATTCTGATTTAAAGTATAATAGACAGAAGAACACATGTGATCAAAAATTGAAGATCATTACAAGAAGAGATGATCTGGGTTTTGGAACAAAAAATAATAATTCAAAAACTTTGATAAAAAGAAGAGATAAAAAAGATTAGGTATCCAGTTTCAATTAATATTCTGTTCTCCATCATTTTGGAGATTATTTCAAATTCAGACGAGTCAAAGAAATTTAAGGGTAAAATAAAAGTTTATCATAATAATATTCAAAAATAAAAAAAAATGGATATGAAAGCACCAGATTTATTCAATCTTCCAAATACAGAAACATCAATATTATTCAGTTATTCTGGACCAAAATGTGATCTCCAAAATCCAAATAATTTGCCATTCTCTGAAAATAGAAATAGACCATATCAAATCAAATCCAAAAATCCAATACTCCTGGATCCATTAAAACCTCCCATATTAACTAATTTTGAAAATCCTTGGATAAATTTTGATGAAAGTAATGATGGATTTGATTATCCAAATTTCAATTATGAGGTATTTAAACGAATATTGTTAAATGAATTGGTAATTTTATTTCCACTAGGATTTCATAAAGAAGATAAAAAAGCTTGAATTTATCATTATCAAACCAAAAATCTTTTCGAGGGCAATTATATCAATGGAACCAAATAATGTTAATTTTCTCAAATAGCTTGATCTTGTTCTTTAATTTATTTTATTTTTTCAGTATGAAGAAAATAATAGAGTACTCTCTTATGACCATTTAGGGAACAAATGTGCAGAAATGATTAAATATCTACATCTCAAAGATTTGGGATTGGATTTTTCAAATAAGAAAAAGGAATTCAGCAAGAATGTAAATTTACAAAAAAAAATTTGTTTTTTTTTTTTTAAAAAGATTTATTTCTTTCAGCTAAGCGAATTGAGAAATGTGGAAATTTTAAAATTGAATAATATACCCCTCACTGATATCCCTTCTACTTGGAGATTCGAAAAATTGATTTATTTAGATATCTCCTTTAATAAATTCTCTCACACCAAAAATTTATTGAAATTGCTCAAATATAGCCCTCAAATAGAAGAATTAAATCTCACAAACAACATTTTCAAAGATTTGGAAAAATTATTAGGAAAGGTAAAAATGAACTTTCAAAAATAAAAAAACAAAAATAAAAAATAAAAAATAAAAAAATAAAAATAAAAATAAAAAAATAAAAAATAAAAAATAAAAAATAAAAAATAGAAAAATTTGAAATAAATAAAAAATAAAAAATCAAAATAATTCTTTTTCCTTATTATTTAAAAGGGACTTGCGATTTTGTCTCAGAAGGAGAGAATCAAGAGATGAAAAAGAAAGTGTTGAACATGCTAAAGTGCGCATTGGAGCCCATTTTCAGAAGCTGCACCATCCACTGGCCTCACAAGATCTTAAAATCCAACAAAATATTTGTTTTCCCCTCCAAAATCAGACCCATCTTCAATGGTGAAAGGTTGGTTGCTAGTTGTTTGTTGACTGACCTCTCTATCGATCAATTACCTGAAACATTGGACATTCCTTTAGAGTAACATCTTTTTTTTAATTAATAATGATTAAGTGATTTAATTTTTTTTTATGATTAATTTTTATTTTTAATTAAAGTTTTTTACCAATTATATTTATTATCATTATTATAATTTTTATTATTTAATTTTGTATTTAATTTTTTAAAATAAATTTTTTTTTTTTGTTATCATTTAATTTTTAAAATCATGTTTTATTTTCTCTTCGTAAATCATTTTTATTATTTAATTTTTTTATTTAATTCTTTTATTTTGTTAAAATCATTTTTTCATATAAAATTTTTATTTTTTAGTTTTTTTTTAATTAAAATTTTTTTATTTAAAAAATTCAAAAAAATAGAGGTAAAGGCCCAGATGGAGAAATAATGAATTTCAATTTGAAAGTAGACCTCAAAAATGCCAAAATCGGAACAACCATTCACAAAATTGCAGCGTACAACATCTGCAAAGAAATAGACGATGAAATGAGCGAATTGCATCTACAGGCCAAAAAATCCAACAAACCAGTTGATAAAAACGAACTTAAAAAGATTATGGTCGAGTTAGGTGTAAAGTATCAATTTGCTAACACACACACCTCGTTTGTTGCCATCGAAGAAAGAGAAGAGGTGAAAATTAAAAAACCCCTATATTATTTTTTATTTATATATTTTATTTTGTTTTAATTTGTTTGTTTTTTAAATTTTTAATAGATTTTTTAAATAAATTTTTTATAATTTTTTTTATTTTCAAAAAAAAAAAAAAAAAAGATCGTAGAAGGATCAATGGAACGCAAAGAAATACAAAATTCCAAAAAGTCATCAGATTTCTCGAATATCCCAAACTTTCAGCAAAGTTCACCAAGGAACAATCATCTATCCCCTACACCTTCCTTCTCAAACTTTATGAATTGTCCTCCCCCACCTCCTTCTCCCTCAAACTCAATGAACTGTCCTCCCCCTCCTCCAACTTTCTCAAACTCTATGAACTGTCCTCCCCCACCTCCTCCTCCCTCAAACTCAATGAACTGTCCTCCACCTCCAGGTAAGTTCTTCTTAATATCTTTGTTATAACAAGTTTGGTTTATTTGTTTTTTTGTTTTGAGTTTCATTTAAATTTACCTTTTTGGCTTAATCTTTTTTTTCTTAGGTATGAACTATCCTCCACCTCCTCCGGGTAATATGAACTGCCCTCCACCTCCTCCAGGTAATTATGGTGGTCCCCCTCCACCATTCTCGAACTCCAGTCCTTCAATTAAAATTCCAAAAGAAGGTGCAGATGGCATTGTGGTAAAAAAAAATTCAATTTATTTCCTAATAACAATCTCCTAATTTTCTTTGAAAAAATTTTTTAAATTTTCCTTAGTTGCTTCAAAAAGCTGCTGGTTTTTGGACTTTGAGTGATGCCATTACCTTCATTCCTACCAACAAAGAAAAAATCAAAGAACAAAATCCTGCAACAGATAAACCAAACTCTGAAGAACTTTGGGTCACAGCCTTGGTCATTGCTTGGCTCAACTTTAGTTTTGAAAAATCAAAAGATCTTTGGGAGTTGGTTGTTTCAAAAGGAAAGAAGTACATCAAGAAGTTACAGATCAAAAACAAACTGAAAGATATTGATTTCTTGGCTTTGGCAGAGAAATTTGTCAAAGAATTAAAAAAATAAAAAAAAAGATTTAATTAAATTGCAATTAATAAAAAGAATTAACCTTCATGGTGAATAAATTATTTAAATTTTTATTATTAATATTATTAATATAAATATACGGTCGCGGCGGCCTCCAACGCCATTCGCGATGGCTATGACGTGGTGATCGTGGTGCCGGGTGGCTCCGATACCATG